>BQNB010157792.1:0-15108 GCA_026074375.1 Tanacetum coccineum
TAAAATGAAGACTTAAGGTTGCTATTTATAGGCAAACCTTTGAAATTTAAATGCTGTCCCAAACAGCTAGACGATGCAACCCACGGATCCACCAACAGCTGGATCCGTGCCTTGTTATGGTGGATCCGTCCGAGGAGCTGGGACAACATTTGTCATTTTATGATTAACCCCAAATCTATACAAAATATTGTTTTGTACTTATTAAAACTAGTTTAATAGATTCTTTTGGTATAAAATATTTCTTATCATCAATAAGGAAAGATTTTCTAAATTTGGGAAGATTTGGAAAGATTGTTCCATTTATGGTTAATCTTATTTTGTCTTACATGATTAATATAACTAGCTTATAATTAATCATGTGTTAACTTAAATCATTTGATTAGAAAAGGTTTATGCAAATGATAATATTTTTCTTTGATCATTAACTATGTTTAATAATGTCATATTCATATTTTAAGTGATTTGTCGGCGTCAAGTAAACTTTTGACTAAATAACTTGTTTACGTAAACTTTTACGTAGTATTACATTCATTATATTTGTTATTATCAAAACATGAAGATCATTAAATATGAATATCATTTTTACGCGAATATTTATATTAACAACTTCCTCTTGAGGTGGTTTGAAACCTTAAACCTCCATAGGAATTTTGCTAGTATTTTCATAAGGTGATGTATCTTCATCTTGAATTTCTTCAAGTTCTTCGGCCCTCCCATTGATTTCTTGAGACAAAAGATTTTTCTCCAAGAATTCAGCAAACCTTGCAACAACAATTTTGTTTTCAGGTGGGAAGTAGAAATAGTAACCCATCGTTTCCTTTGGATATCCTATAAAGATACACTTAACAGATCTTTATTGGAGTTTGTCAGGCGTATCTCTCTGTACAAGAGCCTCACAACCCCAGACCTTTAAGTAAGACAAATTAGGAACTTTTCCATACCATGATTCAGTTGGTGTCTTATCAACCTTTTTTGTTGGAACCATATTGAGAATGCGTGTAGCAGTCTCCAAAGCATAATCCCAAAAGGATAATGGCAGAGTTATAAGATTCATTATTGATCAAACCATGTCAAACAAGGTACGATTCCTCCTTTCAGACACCCCATTGTGTTGTGGTGTATATGGAGGTGTAAGCTTTTGAACAATTCCACAAGCTTTGAGATAATCTTTAAACTCTTGACTAATATATTCACCTCCTTGATCTGATCAAAGTTCCTTTATAGTCTTTTCAAGTTGATTTTCCACTTCATTTTTAAACACCATGAATGTTTCAAAGACTTCATGTTTATGTTTAAGTAAATAAACATAACCATAACGACTATAATCATCTGTGAAGGTAATGAAGTAGCTAGTACCTTATCTTGACACATGTCTAAGTTGACCAAACACATCAGTATGTATTATTCTAAGAAGATCAGTCGCCCTTTCGGTATAATGTGGAAACGGTTTCCTTGTCATCTTACCTGATAAACAAGATACGCATTTATCAAAGATTCTTCATCCGTTGATTTTAAAATCCCATCATGTTGAAGCTTTTCAATGCGTTTCTTGCTTATATGAGCAAGACGACAATGCCACAGATAAGTAAAGTCCAAGTTGTGCTTGACTCTTTTATTGCTAACATTATAAATATAATTAACATTTAGCACACGATTAATCATATTAATTTCATAAATACCATTACTAGAAATAGCATTAAAATAAAGAACATCATTCTTTAAAACTGAAATTCCATAATTCGTAAAACATTGGATAAAACCATTGTCAACCAAATGTGGAACTGAAACAACACCTCTAGTTATAGTAGGTGCATAATGACAATTGTCTAAACAAATCACAAGGTCATTAGGTAAAACTAAGTCATAACTTCCAATAGCTTCCACTTGCGCACGAACACCATTGCCTATATACAAATAAAGAGCTCCTTGTTTCAGCTTTCTTACTCCTCTAAGACCTTGTTTTGTGTTACAAATGTGAGTACCACAACCAGTGTCATACACCCACGAATTTTTAGAGAAAGAAAATAATTATATAGTGAAGATATCTGAAGAACTGGCAGTGCCAACTTGCTTCTGCTTCATTATCAACTCAGCAAGGTAAACAGGACAATTCCTTTTCCAATGCCCTACCTCCTTGCAGTGGTGGCAGGCGTCATCCTTTGCTGGGCGCTCTTTTGCAGAAGGTTTAGGGTTTTTAGGCTTAAGGATATTACTTTTATCCTTTCCCTTGCCTTTTCCTTTACCCTTTGCCTTTAGCATTTTGCGATTTTTTTATTGGCTTTCTGGATTCTACCACCTTGAATCGCAATTACTTGTGGTGTAGCAGCCTTTTTAGGTAAACCTTTCTAATACTCAATAAGCAGAGCATGCAATTCACCAATTGTCTTCCCCATGTTATGCATATTGTAGTTTCTTATAAATCCAGCAAAATCACTAGTGAGGCCATTCAAGATCAAACCAACACTAATATCTTGTAGGAGAACATAACCAAGACATTCCAGTTGCTCCACATATCCCTTCATCTTAAGTACGTATGGACCAACTGGTTTACCCTCCTCTTGTTTACAAGCATGGAAAGTTTGGATCAAGTCAAACTGCTCCACTCCAGCTTGTTTTTCAAACATGGATTTAAGCTCCCTTATTATGTCATATGGTGAGGAGTGTTCAAATTGTCTGTGAAGTTCAGGAGTCATACTCCCAAGTATAAGACAAGAAACCTCATTATATGCATCATAAACTGCATTTCATTACGCAAGAACTTATGCTTCGGAATCAGTAGCAGGAGCTGCGGGTAAAGGTTGTTTAATGACAACCACTTTTTTCAACTCTCAAGACTAGCTTAAGTTGACGAAACCAGTCATTGCAATTATTACCAGAAAGTTTTTCTCTCTCAAACATTGACCTAAAAGCCGAATGGTTTATGTTTTGAACAGGTAGTGCCATCTACAAAACATAGTAAAGTTCAAGAATTAGTATTTTCGATAATACCCCTTGAAGAAAATTAACTACCCAAGTTTAAATAAATAAAACAATTAATTTCTAAGGCCTATGATCCTACCTTGACATACCACCATCCCATCAGTTGATTCTTAGCAATGGTGTATTCAAAAGGTAATTGACGATCAATAATTGCCAACGGTGCAATTCCTAGAACATTATGGGACTTACTTTATTACAATAATATACTAGTAAGAATGTTTCATCCCATCTATGCCTCGAGCATAAGGTCTCACCCGCTTACCTCGATAAAGTTATCCAATTAAGAACTGTGATTATGTAACACCAACGTATCACGAAAAGTGTATAATCACCTTGGGTTTACAATCTAACTACGTCTCACGTAATGTAAAAGGCAAATGCAAGTGTACTTTCCCACAAAATTGGGATGGAACACTTATTTATAAAGGGTATTTATTTTTGTCATGACAAATCTTTTCGAAGACAGCTGCATACATCTTCGTATCATAAATTTTAATAAAAACTTTACTCAATTAAGTTATTTATTACGGTATCACATACTTTCTTAACATCTCATGTATAAATAGTGTTACCTTTAAAAATTGACGATTCAACGTGTTTTCAAATCAGAAGATTTCTTATTTTATCGCAGGAAAAGATTAAAGAATGATTAAAAACCATTCAAACCCTAGACCGTTCACACTTCCTAAATAAATGCAAGATATCAGGGATTTATAGAGTATATAAACCTCAAACCTTTGGTGATATGCCTTGCAAATAAATAGTACTTTGCAAAAATTTGTCATTGATAAAAATCAATCTTTGATTTAAAACACATTATAAACATATTATATTGCAAGTCTCGTCGTGGAAAATTAAGGTATGAGACCTAACATTAGACTTTGCAATTAATAGTCTATAATAAATCTTATTTTATAGTTGTTAGTCATGTTTATATTTTTTTTCGAAAAACCCTTTTATTTTTACATAAGTCAAACACTTCTAAAAACAAATAAATACAAACAACTAATACACATAACATTTATTTAAAACACTTAACAATTAACACATGCAAATATTAACGATGATCTTAATTATCAAATAATTAAACTATGTATATATTCATATAAGGCTCCTTCTTCCAATGAATCAGGCCACATACATCGATATAATCAATTGCGTAAGCCATATATAAATATACACCACATAGCACATAAAAACTGATTAAAAAAATTCAGTCGACTTCAGGCCCCGACAGGACATAGTTAGGGTCTTTCCCAGCTTTTGCAGTAAACTACAAAGTTGTAGCTTACTGAGTTGTGGATCTAAAATAAAATTTTCAAAATTTTTTTGACGTACGATGAATATTTTACGAATATTTTAGTAACAGTGTGTCAAACAATCCAAAAAACTAAAAAAAACTTAACTTTTATGACCTAATCATCGAATTTGCATGTCATCGAATTAACAATTAATTATAAATAAAATCATATATCTTATCCATGATAAACTTGCATGTGTTTATTACGGACAACAAATCAACTTTTAATTAATCAATTAAAAACGATCAATTAACAAATTAAACTATCGGATTTAACATGTAAAATTTCATACAACCTAGGGGTTCGTATAATTAATTTTATTTATCACAAAGATCTAATCTTTAAACCATAGAAATGCTCAAAGGGCTTAAAACTTAATCAAAAAACCCTTATTTGTCAAATTTTACATCTTTTTGTAATTACAATTCTATATGATGGCTTGTGATGCCACTGTTGGGTTTTAACAACTATTGACCAATTTAAATCACGAGTACGCAGCAGAAAACACATAAACATGTATAGAATAGATAATTAACAAAAGAACAAGAACGTGTACCTTTTAGCAATTAACGTAACCACCTTTTTGAATATACGCGTGTGTATAAACCGTATATCACACACTAACCACCCAAGATCTAAAGGAAGATCTCTCTACTTAACACACGCAATACGTTCATAGCAAATAATTAAGTATGCTAGTACTAGTAGTGATAAATCCAAACCACCGCTTTCTTGAAAAAATCAACAATTGAAACCTTTTTGGTTTCTCTTTGTTGAACAAAACCCACAAACCGAATCCCTTGAGGAAGTTCAGTCGATCGCACGAGCAAGAGGGAGAGAAAGAGAGATTTTTAAGGATTTAGGCTTTCAAGTTATGAGAAAACTAAACACCCTAAGCCTCTATTTATATCCTCCTAAACTTGGCTTGTAAGTTAGGCAATCTCACCTCTTTTGGATGTGGTTCGGTCGGCTAAGGGAGAAAAAGAAACAAACTGAAACTTTCCTTTATCCCATAAATCCCATATATTAGTTTTTAAACTATTTAATGACTAACATAACTCCCATTAAATAGTTGTATTAATATTTAACGCTTGTTAAGCTTTATCACTTGAATATATTACATTTAATATATTTATCATTAATTGTTTTACGTATTAACGCATGCATCCCCGTAGGCTCGAATAAATTTTCCGGACATATATTAATTTACGTGTACATAATCCAACAGGTTTAACATATTAAAATATGTTTGTAATAAAACTATTATCATTTAAGATCACAAGAGTATACCTAATTAGCAATGGTACTCATTTGGTTGATTTTGTTGGTTTGGTTAGTTTGGTTGTGTGTTGTTTAAGTTGAATTGAGATTCAACTATAATAAAAGCTTTTCTTTATAGAATAAGTTGGTGATCTATTGATGCTTTATATATTTGGCATAAGTAACTGTTGCTGGAACTGGAGATGGAGCTGTAGATGAAGATGGAGATGGAGATTATGAAAAAAGATTATTATTATAAGTTACATGAAGTAGCATTTGATTTTAAGAGATTATAGAAGATTATTCTTTTTATAATCTCTTATAAGTTCTTCTACCAAACAAAGCTTATATTTTAAATAGATTATTTTTTTCAAAAAATAATCATAATCTCCTCATACTCTTGCATGCCAAACATACCCATAGTTTAAATATTGTACGTAGTAGTTTGCAATGTACCCTACGTATAAATGCGTATAAAGTAGGGGCGTAATATAAGAACAATTCTATTGTTTTCAAGCTCTACCAGATATAAAATAATCAAGCGGTGTAGTTTTTTCATAAATTTGGGAGAAGCGATCTCATTTAGATTACTCAATAGGCCAGTCTCCAATTCCGTATTTAAAACATCCAAAGCATCAACAAAGGGAGGCCCAAAAGCTACAATACCAGAATATCGAAGCAGCTTAGTCTGCAAGGTAACATATTGCAATCTAGACGCAAAAATGCATAATTCAAAACATCCCTTGCATAATAGATGCTAAGTCCCCCAAATGTAAATGGTAAGGTGGCGAGTTTCCATTGCCAATCACCAAACCCATGTTAGAAGTAGTGACAATACGCTTCGGAGCATAACGAAGAGCCACACCAAAAGAAGGTCGGGCTAATTCAAAGAACTAGGGGGCATGTACGCATAACAAAATATAATCAAGATATACCTGCACAAGCACAAAGAAACAACAACTGACACTAAGGGTCATTAATCTTGGTAACTGCATCCATAAGACCAATGATTTTGGCCACTCTCTTCATCATAAGCTCACTACTGATGACCGCGTTTGTTGATTTTCTTTGTAAAATACTTGTAACTTTGAGATATCATTCTTTTATGTTTATTCTTCAAGTAAGTTCATATCCATGTGTAATTCTAGTTATGATGTAACTACATGTAGAGGGACGGAGCCAAGACCAAATACCCGGGTGCACAAATGTTTTTAACCGTAATATAATAGAGTTATAAAGTGAATTAAAATGAAGATTTTATTAAGAAGATAAGACAAGAGACGCATTTCGATAGACCGGGTGCATTTATGATACATTTGGGAAAAATCGTTGTTTTTCTCAAAGATTAACACTACATCAAAAAAATTCATAGGTGTCCCGGACACCCGCAGAACACCCCCTAGCTCTGTCCCCGTAGATGTATGACGTATTTCTATCTCAAGTTCAGATCATGACGTATTTTCAATACCGTCTCTTTCTTTTTCACGTGCTTGAGACTAATGGCAGAATACCGTGTTTGTGGATATTCTTTGTATACCACTTGTAACTTTGATATATCCTTCTTTTATGTTTATTCTTTAAATAAGTTCAGATTCATCTGTAATTCTTGTTATGATGTAACTACATGTGTGACGTATTTCAATCTCAAGAGTTCTGATCATATTTGTATCATGGTAAAATTTATGTTCTCATATATGACTGGTTGGCTTGATTGCATATGCGGACAGCGAATTAATAAGTGACTTATATTAATAGCAACAAGAATTGCAACATTTCTAAAGTTAGTGACGCCTCTACCAAACATCGTCATAAATAGCGCCAAGAAACAGTGATGTCACAAATGTTTTAGCATCGTATTACAAGAAGTCGTATCCCTTGTCGCTATATTTAGGCGACCATTTCGCAAGTGGCAAAAATGTGCGACTTGTTTCCAGCGACCCTTCATCCTTCGTCGCTTAATAGATCGCTGGAATAAATGTGTCGCTATATATGTCACTATACCTGTCGCTGAAAGGTATATTTCTTATAGCGTTACGGTGTAGTTGTACATGCTCCTTCGATGTAAATTAATTATTCATAGTGTAAGTACGTACAAAAGTTATCATATGGAGAGGTTTATTTTAAATACGACAAAGTTATTATACATAAACTATGTTCTCTCCATTATATTTGTTTATAAATCTTTACGCATATCGTCTACAAGTGCAGCTAACTCAATGAAAGTTTACCCATTTCTAAGAAACGTGTAGCAAGATTAAAGCGACTACAAATATATGATAGTCATCGTAGTATAGTAGTAGAAATTCGGCGTTCTAGCTTCTCGAAATTGGTCGTTCAAAAAAAAGTAGTAGAATAAGGAAACTGTATTCGGACGATAGCAGCGTGCAAGTAAATATTCAATCTGAGTCTAAATCATCTTTTATCAGATAAAAATATAAAAATAAAAAAACATTAGTCAAACTCATTCGGTGAAATTATAATTTATAGTCATATAATCGTGGTTTTACCCTTTTACTCCTTCCAAATGATTCTTTTACTTGTGGCAAATGAGCATATCCTAGTTTGTAATACAATGGATTTCATCAGGTTGCATGTTGACATAATCCTTAGTCCCCGTTCAGTTCGCGGAATCTTCAAGATTATAAAAGAATTGAAATTTAATTCCATTCCATAATGTGTTTGATTAGCAGATTCAGAGAATTCGAATTCCATTCCTTAATATGTTTGGTTGGCAAACGAAATGTAATGAAATCCTTCAAAATCTAATACATGTGGAGTTCAACATTCCATAGCAATATGAGTAGAATGTTTACAATTCTATGAATTCGTTATTTTTATCATCAAAAATCAATTATTATTATTATTATTATTATTATTATTATTATTATTATTATTTAATTATAAATTACTTTATTAAAAAACTCAAAAGATTTACAATAAATTAGAGGGGAGCCGATATACTATCTGGGGTCCCACACCTTTAGCAATAGTGAAACTTATCCTATTAAATATATGAACAGCAACACGGGCCTAATGTCTTGAGCCAGGGGAACTTTCGATCCGCTTCAATGTTATGCGCTCTTGCCTCTAATCCCAAAGACGAGAAAGTAAAGGGAAATAAAAACTTTCTTTTTTTTTTTTTTAATCCAATAGCCGCACACTTAGCCATATACTTACCACGTTTACGCTGTGCAGCATCAATCACGGCCCGACCGGGAACGAAATCAACCATCCCGGTTTGCGTCAAAGGTGAAGATCCAGTCAGATCCACACACACATCAAGCCCTCCATCCCATGAATAAAGTAACATATCTGCTGGAAGTAATGGTTTGTCACGCCCCCCATCCAGCCCGATATCAACTTCCTTACCAGTTGAAATCCCAGAACGATAACATATGTTGACAAGGGTATCGCGCACAACGTTATGACGATGTTTAATACCAATAATCCCAGCGCACGATACAGCATGGTCTCCATATATATCCCCAGCAAAAACCCTTGAACAAGCTGAACAAGGCTTCGAAACAGAAAATAAGGGGATACCTAACCGATAACACAAAACACAACAACAAGTCTTACCGTTCATAGTTTGTCCCAACCCAAAAATAGGGACCGTCCTAAGCCAGTCAGAGGTATGATCCTCCTTTTGAGAAGTCCATAAGGCCATTTGTTGAGGGGATAAAGAAAATGTGGACTCTGCATTTTTTGTAACCCGTGTGAAATATAAATATGTCATTTTCTTCATGAGTTTGGGGGCAGCGATCTCACTTGGATTACTCAAAAGGTCAGTCTCCATAGATGTATTAAACACAGACAAGGCATCATCGAAAATAGGTCCGTAAGAAACAATACCAGTATGCCGAAGAAGCTTAGTCTGCAAGCCAGCAGACTGTAATCGAGAAGCAAGAAAGGCATAATTCAAAACATCACCCGCAGAATAAACATCAAGCCCCCAAATGAAAAAGGTAAGGTGGCAAGCCTCCATTGCCAGTCGCCAAATCCTGGCCCAAAAAAGCAATTGGACCAATTACGCTTCTAGAGAAGAAACGGAGCGCCACTTCAAAAGAAGTTGAGCAGACTCTCAAAGACACGGGTGGAGGGAATGTGGCACATAGTAACGTATAGCCTGGAAAGTCCCGCAAAAGAACGGAAGAAGCAACAACCGCATTGGGATCATTAATCTTAGGCAATACATCCATAAGCCCAATCGTTTTGGCCACTCTCTTATCACAAGTCATTACAAATTCAAAAATTCACAAAGCCGGTTCCACAAGTATTTAACACCAAGCAAGGGACGAGCAATATTAGGTGGAAAAATACCTGCAAGCCTGCTTCGAGGGTCTTCCTTTGGCCAAAAAACTTCAATTTTATCAACGTTGAGATGTAGGCCACACCCCGGCCCATCCTCCATAATTAACTCTAAAACCTTCCCAGCAACCACAGTATCTCCAACAATAGTACCATCATCCAAATACCAAGCATGCAAAGAAAGTCTAAAGGAGTCTCTAATCTTACATATTAAGGGATGTAACACTAGGGAAAAAAGAAAAGGGCCAAAGGGATCACCTTGTTGCACTCCTTGGCACGACCATAAGATGTGTTCCCCTTAATACAATCTAGCTGGGCTAGAGTAACAAAATTCTACCCAGCTTGAGATAGCAGGGCATCGAAGACGAACTTCACATAACATAACCTCTCGATCTATCAAGTTGAAGGCGTTCTTGAAATCCACCAACAACATCGAATAACCAACATCATCCCCACAAGCCTCAATCAAACGATTCACAGAATGAAGGATAGCCTCACTTCCACCCGCCACCCCAACACCGAATTAAAGACCGTCTAAATAACCATCCAAAGAATGGCCAATCATAATAGCACTAACCTTAGATACCAGACGTCTCCAGATGGTACCCACAGCTATAGGACGAATACCACCACCTGGTTTAACCAACGGTGTGAGAGGAGCACTAGCAATATACTCGCCCAACCTGTTGGGGCATTTCCCATCAAGAAATAGATTCACCACTATTTTTTTTGGGGGGTTTTGATAAAAAGAAGGGAGGACCAACTCCATCAAAAATAGCAACAGCGCCCATCTAAAAACTAATCCATGAGTGTTGACGCAAACCATCCCTCCCACAAGACGTGCCACGAGGAAAACTCTTGATTTTGTCTAGAACCACAAATGGAGATGCAACGAGGTGATGATGATCAATAGATATATGTGGCAATGAGGGAGGAGGCTTGAAAGGGTGCTTGGTCTTTAAGTCCTCAAGAGTAGCATCATTGTAAGGAGCAACACCGAAAGAGGAAAGAACTCGGACTGCTGCAGTATAATGGCCATCACAAATCTTCCTCTTACACTGCTTTATATTTCGTTCACCCAAATCAATGTATTCCTCATCAACATCAGATAAAAGAGGGGAAGATTCAGCTAAAGTTTCCCTCATAGCCTACAAACTACCACCTGGCAAACCCCAAGATCGAATAGCATTAACAATACTCTCTTCTTGACGTTGACGTTTAATAGCTGACTTGCACTCAAGATTACTCCTCGGGCGAAAGGTTTTAAGGAGACAAAGAGGCAAGACTAACAAACTAACCCAGCAAGAGATGTCATCAGGTGTGCAGATCACCTTGTCAAGAGCTTCTTTCAAGACTCGAGAGAACCCCAAACGACACTTGGGAGGGATGGATTTGACAGTACGCAAACCTTTTGAAAATAAACTATCAAGGAGAGCCAAAGTAAAACCTCCATGTTGGACTTGCACCAAATCATAAACGTGATCAAGCTGCTCTAGAGAAGAAGGAACGTGTGGTTTGATGATGTCATAGAGCACAAACCTAACAACACCATCACCACAATCAGGGGGTGACACAAAATTAGAACCCTTGCCATGCCGGCACTTAGAACGAAGACTGTGCATCTTGAAACAACCCCCGCATAACCATATACCCATGCGTTTAAACGTTACCTCGGCCTCTTCAAAAATAGCAAGATTAGTGGACAAATATTTTCTTGTGATAGCTTGTGCAACACCATTGCAATGACAATCACGAAGGTGTGTGATCAACGAAGTTTTGGTAAGCCTGTTTCCACCACCATCATGACACCCACTAAGACCCACAAAAGGGCAATGAAAACGTACAACCACCATATCAAGCCACCACAACAAAACCAACACTTATATAAAGAAAGAATAACACGAATCGATACGTGTAAAAAGCCGTTCGAAAGAAATATTACCAAAACCCCTGATTCAACATATATTGAATTAATCTTGTAGGGATGTAGACTCCACCGATTGGTTGAAATAACGTTGAATGACCAATGGGGTGAATTGTATATGAGAACCACGAGCCCAGGAACAAATCAGATTTGTATATGCCTTTTGATTAAAATAATATTATGTTGTATTAATCCTTGATGAATTGTTGATGAAACAAAAAAAGAATGAACAAATCAGATTTGACGAGGCCCACAAATCAGATATGCCTTTTGATACAAATCAGATATGCCTTTAGAATTATTATTCAGTTATATTTAATAATTAAAAATAAAAAATATTATTTATTAAAAGTATTATTTATATAAAATTAAATACAAATTATTATTTTTAAATATAAATTATAAATAAAATTTTAATACTAATTTAATTATATTTAATAAAATCTTTTATTTAATATTAAATAAAAATCATATTTTTATAAAAATACTATTTATTAAATAATGTTAAATATAATAAGGTTTTATATTACTAATAAATTAGTTCATATTATATTTTAAAATAATTATTTTTATTAATTTAAATTATTTTAATATAATTTATTTTACACTAAAATAAAAATTTTGAATACTGTAATATAATCTATTTTTTCCCACCTCATTTTTTTCCAACCAAACACGCGTTACTTTTGCAAATTCCAATTCTTTCAAATTCTAAATCTTTCATATTTCAAATCCTTAACATTCTAATTCCTTCACATTCCAATTCCTTGGAAGATTCCAATTCCACCAAAAACATGCAGTGAACCAAACGAGCCCTTATTCTAGACCTCTACGTGTCCTTTTCGATCCCTTGCACTCTGTTCCTAAGTTTTTAAAATGAAAAAAGAGAAGAGAAGAGTTAAAAATTGGCAGAAAATAAGAGGAGATGAATGAAATTTTATTTTTTACACCATGTTCCCGAGTTAAGAGAGAAAGGAAGTGATAAGTGAGGAATTTACAATTATACCTTTAATTATATATAAAAGTTATATTTTTTATAAGGCCATTTAAGTAATTATATTTATTAAAAGCTTCCTAATATAACTTGTCTTCAAATCATCCCCTTTTGGGAAGAAAGTTTGAAGAGAAGTTTAGCCAAATTTATTCTCGTCTTTTTTTCTCTTCTCACCGAAAAAAAACTCTGGAATACGAATTTATTTTGTTTTCTTCCCACTTCTTTTCTCTTCTTTCAAAAATAAAACAAATTTTAGCGGATTCAGTGTAATTAAATGGATTTCAACTTGGTCCAAAGTCCAGACATATAAGTTAGGATTTATTTATTCACAAATCTATAGGTGTCACACGAAACAGTTTGGGATATTAATCATTTATGTGAACTTTTTCAAACTTTGACAATATCATGAACAAGACCGGAGTTAAACCCTGCTCAACCTTTTTTCGCTGATTAGTAATAGAGTTGGTAAAACACAGTCAAAATGTTAATCTTTTTTTGAATTAATAATTGACTTGGTAAACACCAATAACCTACTCTTCTTTGTTTACTCGTTCTATTGAGTTAGAGTTGTTTGATATACGTTTCTCAAAAAGTTATTATCATTTTAAGTAGGGCTAATTTCATGAAAATGTAGGTTACTTGATATGTTTTATGGTTCTGTGTAGCCATGTAATTTTTTTCTAGATCGATGTTGCATATTTTTGAATTTGGTCTTTTTGGTGTATTGTGTGACCATGCCGTGTGTATTATTAGACCAATTTACCCCTCCGCGGTTAAATAGCAGTGTGTAAATTGAAGGGTAAAATAGTCGAATAATACACATGGCTGGTGATACGATACACCGAGAAGACCGAAATTAAAAGTATGCTACATACATAAAAAGAAAAAATAGATGGCTACATAAAACTTTTGAAAAATTGGCAAGTAAAATACGTTTTCGTGCAATTTGTTGATGTAGAGCTGGAATATATGAAAATTTGTTGCACTAACATTCCATAGATTAGTCAAACTGAAAACTAAAATTTTATAATGATGCCTTCATACATCCTACCTGTCTAAGCCTTCAACTTAAATCTGATTTAGAATTATACAAAAGTTGTATGTAATTCTAGAGATGTATTTGATAACTATATCATAGTTTACTCTTTCTGCATGATTTTTCTAACGGGACCGACTCTATGTTCAAATCTTTCTACTATAAAAGCATTACCATCACTACAAGAAAAAAGGCTTTTAGGGACAAAACTTTTTTGGGACTACGGAAATCCGTCCCCACAAGTTCACTAGACGACAAAAAAAGCACTTTTGTGGCCCAATCTTTGACCGGTGTTTATAGGGACTACATATGAGATCTTTAGGGACAACATGTAATCTCTAAAGGTTTGCTACATGACAAAATAAGAGTCTCATAATTTTTTGAGTTTGACTATCACTTATCGGGACTACACGTTGTCCCTAAAAGTTTTATGACGAAAACAAAATAGTCAAAGTCAAAAAAAAAATTAATCCCGGTGGAGAGAAGTTTTGGCGTCCAATGTTTACGGGACTACATGTAGTCCCTATAAGTTTAGTGACAAAAAAATAATGAAAACTCAAAAAAAAATTAGGTGCCAAACTTTAAAGGACTACATTTAGTCCCTAAAAATCTATTTTTACGGGACAATAAGTAGTCCCTATAAGTTTAATGACAAAAAAAGAGTGGAAAATCAAAAAAATTAGGTGTCATACTTTAGGGGGCTACATGTAGTCCCTAAAAAATTGGCATTAAAGTAAAAAAATTAGTCTCGGTGGAGAGAATTTTTGGCGCACAAATTTTACGGGACAACAAGTAGTCCCTATAAGTTTAGAGACTAAAAAAATAATGAAAACTTAAAAAAATTTAAGCGCCAAACTTTAGGTACTACATGTAGTCCCTAAAGAATTGGCATTAAAGTACAAAAAATTAGTCTCGGTGGAGAGAATTTTTTGCGCCCAACTTTAGGCGACTACATGTAGTCTCTAAAAGTTCACATTAAAGTAAAAAAAACTTATAAAAGGGTTAAAATGAATTAAAAATTATTTAAATTTATTAAAGATAATTTAATATTTAAAAATGATTTAATATATATAAATTATCTATAAAAAATTTCAAAATTTCAAATTATTTAAAACATATTAAAAAATGAATTACAAATAATTTAAACTAATTAAAATGATTTAAATTACTTAGATTAAATATAACCTCACACTTTAGACCGAATCGATGTGAAACTGCAACACGTAATTAAAACGAACGAACTATATTTAAATCTTTAAATGTTTACGTCGAATGGCGTATAAAATTCCAGCCTACATTTCCCGCC
>BQNB010157793.1:0-15108 GCA_026074375.1 Tanacetum coccineum
TTTTACATTTTGTTATTATCAAAACGTTGTGAGGTCAAAAAATATAAATAACCTTTTTAGGCATTATTTGTATTAACAGTTTTAATTTGGATTTTTGGTGTCGCTGATGATATGTGTAACATCACCTAACCGCTATGTGTTATTGCAGGTTTAAATATGAAAACAACATGAAGATACTCCAGTGCTTGCATCCATTCTACCTAAATCTATTATGTAAGTTAATTAACCCTAATCTTAACAAGTTTGTGAGAATTATTAATCATTGGGTTTGATTTTGTGATTTTCTGGCCAATAAATTAGAATATGTGTTCTTAAAAACCCAAAGTAAAAAAATTAGTCTTTTTTAGTTTTTATGAATAAGTTTAAATCTGTATGCATTTATATGTTATGTGTGTGTATTAACTTTAGGTTATACCTTTTTGAGCTTTCGTATAGAGTTTTTCTGTAAGTATTGCTTAATTTGTGGGTATGATGTGAAGGTGGTTGTGGATGCATCCTATGTGGACCGCATTTACGGGGTTGAGAAGGAGGAAAGTAAATACGTGTTTTTAGCTTTCATATAAAGATTTCGTGCAAGTGTTGCTTAATCTGTGGGTATGATGTGAAGGTGTTGGTGGATGCATCATATGTGGACCGGGTTTATAAGGTTTAGAAAGATGATTGTAATGATGTTTTCTAAGGATTTCAAATATTAGTTACTTTTTGTATATTTCTTTTTGTGGTATCTATGGTTTATGTGATTATGTTATCAGGCTGTTGCCGCATAATTAAGCGAATGAAGACGGGACCTCAGGTTTTGTCACATAAGTAGAAAGCTTAAATTTTTTACGAATTTAGTATAAACCACCTTAGTTTAAAATATATTTTCTATATGTATTTTGTTGTTTTGTTAGGAGGTGTTTGGATTGACTTATTTCCCGGCTTATGAGCATATTTGGTTTTGGAACTCTCATAAACTTACTTTTTTCCCTTATGACGTTGTTTAGTTGAGTTGGCGTTGTTTCAAAAGGGACCACTATCCTCAATGCTCATGGCAATCTTAGGCTGGTAATTGACGGTGAATCATCATACATAAACTGTTATTTCCTGATTGCACACTCGCATAATTGTTTTGATGTTTGGATATATTATAGGAAATTCATAATATGAAGTTAAGCTATGAAGTTGTTGGTATGGAATGATTGTTGAAGGCCATCACCTATTGTTCAGGTAATACATTTTAGTAATAGTTAATTAATTCAAAACTAGGATAAGTTAATTATGTTATTTGCTTAAAAAATGAAGTTGGTTAGTTTGGTGTAAGTGCTTAGTATTATTTCTGCTCATTGATAAGCAGTTAGAAATTGTGTTTGGTATTTGGTTGTATTATATAGTTGTGTAGGAAAATGTAAAGTTCAAACAGATAAGCACTGACTTATACATACGGGGTATTAGCACTTTAAGTAGTTTGGGAAATTACATACAAACAAGGTAAACCAGAGGCTGTAAAGTGTCATGGTGTTATCTATCATATTGGCAAGATGGGTTGGCTGAGTAACGAGTCATTTTTAGTAGTATTTGAAAGACATTAAGTCAGTAATTAGTCTTCCCTAGATGTGATTTAAAGATGTAGTAATCGTTTTAGATATACTTAAAGTTGTATAGTTTTATGATTGCCCATGACTCGCTGGATTTTTCCAACACCAGAACATGTATAGTTACCTGCTCATCACATCTTCACATCTTCACACTATGATATTTGTATTCTTATTCATTTTATATTCCTCATTTTTGTGCCTCTTTCATTGAAATAATATTAATGTGCCTTGTTTTTAAGATAGGGTTCCCTTATATTTGGTCTTTTAAGTCTATGCTTCCCCGTACTTATTTCTACTTGCAAAGTTACACATTTTTGTAATTTTGTAGCTCTCAGGATTAGAAGGCACAACTGAACATACCTACTGCAGACACCCATTACATGACTGAGGTAAATACGTAACAATGCTCTGTTCAGACAACTCTTTTTAAATACGATGACCCAAAACGCAAAAGATATAACAATTATAATGGACAATAGATTGTTGGAAATTCGCATTTGCATTATGCTGTCTCATTTAGATACTTATTATGTTTCTCTTTTACAGGATGTCACTACCACGGAAGGAAATGAATTTGAGGACTATTTTCTAAAACAGGAGATACTTATGGGAATCTATGAAAAGGGGTTTGAAAGACCTTCACATATACAAGAAGAAAGTATTTTGTAGAACCGTAGAGAGGGGTGAATACGGTTTTCTTGACTTCTTTAAAGTTTATAAAACTTTAAATCTCGAAAGATCCGATTGGTGTGATGATCTACTTAGAAAAAGAATCAATAAGTAGATAGAGATAGAGAGAGAGAGTGAGACCATGATATATACTTATTCAAGAAGGGGGGTTTAGTCTTTTCGTATGTCTAGTTGCGAATCCACAACACCTATACTATTCTAGTATAATCCTTATGTTGGACTAGAAACTGTATTACAATTTAACTCCACCGGTATGCACAAATATCGGCGCTCATAAAGAAGAGTTACAACCTATAGTATTCCGCCCTCGGAATCCACCCCTAAGAACTCGTGATTCGACTTAACCTATAACCAACTAAAACTTCCGTTTGGAAGCTTACCAAACCCCAACTACATCCCTAATGATCTAGGCTTGATCCCTAGGATACAAGACTTCCCTTTCAACTTGATTGAATGAAAGATAAATACTTGAACCAAGTCCTAACTTAACCTAGAGACTCAATTCTAAAGAAAGTGTATAAGAAAGAAGACCCATGACAAAATACACAAGTATGGATTAGGTACTTGTGTGGCTCTCTTGTGGAGATGTGTTCACTTTAATAGAATGATGAGATGAGAAGTTTTAAACACTTAGATGTTAGACTAAGAAGATATGAGAAGAGAAAAGAGAGGAAATAATGTTAGCAAAAGGTGAGGAATACAAAGGCTAAGGGTGGGTATTTATAGGCCAAGAGTCCCAAAGTTAGGAAAACAATTCACGTCTGACGCACTGCCCATGCGTCAGCACGTATCCAGCGCACCAGATTCCTGAGATTGTTTTCTTCAGGACTTTGGTGTTTTAAATACCAGCACTTGTTAACCCCCAATTATAATTTACGCTATGACCTTTCAATCATTCTTATATTCAAGGTCAACCAACTCAAATAGCCCTTTGATAAAACTATTTGTAAAGTATTTAAATGACTTTTGTTTGTCTGATATCAAAAAGAGAGAAAAGAACAATCAGATAAGGGTATTTTAGTTATTCCTAAAATGTAAGTAGCTTAGTTGGGATCTAAGCAAGGTTTAAGAAGCTAGTTAGGGTAAAATAGAATATTCTAAGAATATTCTTAACTTTGAGATAAATAGTGGAAGTTATATGGGGAAGATTTGAAATGTAAATTTAGAATGTATTGCGCACATGTGTGAAATAGAGAGTGGGATAATAATAGGTTGTGAATGAGTTGTCATGGGTTGGCATGATGTGATGGTGATGGGATGGAAATAAGCCTCTTGATAATGTTTGAAATAAAGGGTTAAGATGAGATGGTGAAGAGTAAGTTGGATAGGTAAAGTGGCAAGATCAAGGGTGGATAGGAAAGTGTGTTTGTTTAGAGAGTGAAGTGTATTTTTTTGTAGAAGGAAGTATGTTTGTTTGTAGATTTTAATTTCAATCCAAGGAAGGAGAATAGAGTGAGGTAAGATAGATTGATGAAGTGGTTTAATCAACGGCTAGGATGAAAGTGTATGTGTGTATGTGAAATTCAAATAGTTTAAGAAGAAGAAGGTGAATAGTAGATATGTGGAGGAGAATGTTTTGATGTGATGTAAAGTAGCCTATGTTGGGAATAAAGGGAACAAGAAGTACAACAAGTACAAGAAAGGTACATTATGTAAGGGAATGTGAGTTGTCCCATGTGGGTATTACTTGGGGAATGTTTATGTAAAGAAGAGTTTAGGCTTGGAGAAGGTTTGAAGATGAAAAGTATGAAGATGAAAAGTATGAAGGTGATGATGTTTAGGGTGAAATCAAAGGATTGATTTAGGTTTATAGTCACATTGCCAATAAGAGAGGAACGAGTAGGCATATGTGATTATGTGATGGTTTAAGAAAGGATTGTTTAGAGTGTGTGAAAGATATGATGATTTCTTGGATAAGAAGGGTAAACAAATGATTAGAAAGGATGTGTTTTAGGACTGTCTAGAAGGAGTGTGTAATCATTTATTGGAAAAGAGAGTAACAAATGATTAAAAGGAATGTGTTGTAGAAGGAATGGCATGGAAGTTTTGTAGGGAGAAGTGTGGGAGTTTGTAGTCATATTGTACATGTGAGGAATACATGTGTGAGTTTGTAAAACATTTATAGGTAAGGAGGGGAGAAAACTTAAAGCATGATTAACCTCTAAGTACCACAAACTCAATTAGTCACTTAGACTTGATCCATGTTAATCAACAATGGATTTGATCACTAATCATCTTGATGCAAACAAGCTAAGTGCTTTGCATATCAAGTAAAGCATATCCCATAACGATAAAGGATGCGTTTACGCAAAGTAACCTTTGACTTAGTTTGACCAATAAGGGAGTAAAACATGTTACGTGATTAGAAACAACGTAAATCCGGATTAAGGTCAAATTAATACTTTCGTTTGATGGTATATTGAATATATGATCATACTAGGTTTAGAATAAAGTTTTGGCCTTGGCTATAGGCGTTTGATAAAAGATTAGAGTTGGCATTTTGTTAAAAAATGGGAGGATTCGTTTTTGCTCCTCTTTAAGTATAACCCTCATTTGGGGTGTTTCCAAATGCTCGATTATCATTTACATACCTTTATTGAAGTTTCCACATGCTTCAGGTAAGAGTAAATCCAACAAAGCAAAATCCTTAAAATGGATTTCGCATGTAGCGTGCTGGCCACGCGCTGACGCGTGCCCATTGCGCCAGACTTATAAATCCGATTTTATAGATTTTGGCTATCGTTTGTTATTTTACATTTTGTGAATGTTTATTTGTCATCGTTAAAACATAAAGGAGATCCTAGTCAATGTTGAACCAACAATCTCCCCTTTTTGATGATGACAAATAAAATTTCAGAATGCAAATAAAATTACAAATATAGCGAAGATGTAGACCGCCGTTGGTGTAGCTTTCGTCTTGATCTTGGCCTTGTAATTTGGTGAAGCTCGAACATTGTCTTCACCTTATGAGTCTTACATAAGTTTTATACTCTCATGTACGCTATAACTCTTTGATTTCATAATTTTTAGCTATACTAGCTTTCTTTCTCGATCTAATATAAGCATCTTGCTCTTTGCTTTTCTTCTCCCTCTTTTGTTAAATCAGAAAGGCAGGATACATATCATGACACGTGCTCCTCCTAGATTGTTGCTCCCCTTTCTTCCAAGGCGGGGGTTCATGGGTCAAGAGCATAACCTTTGAAGTGTTCTCGGCTACAACTAGCAACAAGCAAACACAAAAAAACACAAGCAACAAACATATACACATGTTCAAGTCCAACATGAGTTAGCTTACCATTTGGAGACTTGGAAACATGGATGAGTACAAATATGAATTATTGTAACTTTGTATGTTGTTGCATATATACATATATATATTTTTACATTTTATATGCATAGATATTCATGACTCTAATTACTTTTTGTTGAACATAATAGAGGTAATAAGCACATAAGCAAGACACATATTATTGAGACACATATAAGTTTCACATAAGTTCAACATTTGATAAGATCGTTTTAAACCCATCTAGGATCGTTTTACAAATAACATCATAAAAATGCAGCGGAATATAAAGAACAATGATGTTATTAAACAAGGTTTTCTTCATTGAACGTTTTCCCTATTACCCCAACTATAACTTGGGGCTACACCAACTAATTATGGTGTACTAACTAACTAACTAACTAACTCCGGTGTACACACACACCTTTACTATTCGACTCTCATCAGTCGATGTTTCTATGGATGGATTGATAAAACTACACGCCTATGATCTCTTTATATAGGGAGAGATCATAAGACGTTACAAAGAATTCTAATCAAACACATTAATGCTATTAATTATCATTAAGTCCATCATTAAGTTACATCTTGTAACTTCCCAATCATTAATTTGCAGTCAAACTCCATCTTTTGTAGAATTCCAATTTGTCGATTAAGTCCTTCTTGTTTCATTCTTTTGTTCTTTTGTCTCATCAAATCTATAATTCCCAACAATCTTCCCCTATTTGATGATGACAAAACAAACAATGTTCTTGCACGAACTTCATCATAAAGCCTAAGCTTCCCCTGAAGTTGAGATGTAATCATCTCCCTGAATGAAACAATACTTCCCCTTGACTTAAGATCTTCTTGAACATGTCACCACAATACAAAGTTGCAAATCACGAATCTTCTGTAGTCTTCTTCCCCTTTTTGTAATCATCCAATAGGGGTCTTGTGTAGATACGCAACTTGTGAACGCTTCCCCTCAAGTGGTGCATGTAGATGGAAAACATTTAAACAATAAGCTTCCCCTGAAACCCATATGTTTACCATCTCTTGAATCTCGAACTATGTAGGCTCTATGTAATGATTACTGATGAAGAAAACTGAGTATAACAAATTTGTTGAAGAAGTTGAATTTCCCAAACTTGTGTCTTATGTCTTGCACTATCCACGTGACGTCGAACTTATAAGTAAATCTATGAAATATAAGTAGACCGCAACCTCTTGACAAAATCCTCATCTATATGAGACACTGAGCACAACAACGTAACTCCTTAAAGTGATAGCAAGTGTGAGCATTAAGCACCATAAGAAAAATCACACACCCTTGCTAGATTCGTCAAGTCTTCGTCACACCATTGTAAGCACGAACAAGTTATCTTAAAAGCCAACCACAACTTTAAGATATGATAAGACACGCACCTGTGAAACTCAACTACGACATCAAATAAGCAATATTCGATTTTCTTCATAATCACCTCTTCAATAAATCTCCAAATACGAGCCATTATTATCTTCCCCTTAAACGAAGCATTTGAGATTCAAATCCATCCAAAAATATGCACTGTACGATATCGTCTTCACATCCGAGAACCAAAAATTACGCTCTGTCCGATATCGAACAAAGCTAGCAGTATAAACTAACTTCTCGGATGAAACTAGCAGTACCTTCGAACATAACAGCGGTACTTTCACAACGAGCAGTACTTTGAGCATAATGAGCAGTACTTTCGAATAGAAGCAGTACTTTCGAACAGTACCTTGAGCAGTGCCTTCATTCTTCATAGAAACCCTTGATAGTAACAATGATTTACAATTGTATTGCATACCAATTAAGGTAGAGAGGACAATTATAAATATTGATATATCAATTAACTCAAAAACCCCATAAAACTTTAACCACAAATCGATTTCTTGAAAATTAGGGTTTTAGGGTTTCTTCAAAAACCTTGTAGATCCCAGATCAAGAGCCCCATGGCTCTGATACCACATGTTGAAAATCGTTTAGCCCATCTAGGATCGTTTTACAGATAATATTGAACACGCAGCGGAATAATAAGAAAGCAATATTATCAAACAAGGTTTTTCATTCAAACGATTCCTATTTACCCCAACCTATAACATGGGGCTACACCAACTAATTATGGTGTACTAACTAACTAACTAACTAGACTCTCATTGGGAGAGTTCTATGTATGATGGATATTAAAACCTATGAGTCTATGTCTCTTTATATAAGGAGAGAGCATAAGACGTTACAAAGAATTCTAATCAAACACATTAATGCTATTAATTATCATTAAGTCCATCATTAAGTTACATCTTGTAACTTCCCAATCATTAAGTCCTTCTTTAAGTTACATCTTGTAACTTCCCAATCTGTCGATTAAGTCCTTCTTGTTTCATTCTTTTGTTCTTTTGTCTCATCAAATCTATAATTCCCAACAATCTTCCCCTATTTGATGATGACAAAACAAACAATGTTCTTGCACGAACTTCATCATAAAGCCTAAGCTTCCCCTGAAGTTGAGATGTAATCATCTCCCTGAATGAAACAATGCTTCCCCTTGACTTAAGATCTTCTTGAACATGTCACCACAATACAAAGTTGCAAATCACGAATCTTCTGTAGTCTTCTTCCCCTTTTTGTAATCATCCAATAGGGGTCTTGTGTAGATACGCAACTTGTGAACGCTTCCCCTCAAGTGGTGCATGTAGATGGAAAACATTTAAACAATAAGCTTCCCCTGAAACCCATATGTTTACCATCTCTTGAATCTCGAACTATGTAGGCTCTATGTAATGATTACTGATGAAGAAAACTGAGTATAACAAATTTGTTGAAGAAGTTGAATTTCCCAAACTTGTGTCTTATGTCTTGCACTATCCACGTGACGTCGAACTTATAAGTAAATCTATGAAATATAAGTAGACCGCAACCTCTTGACAAAATCCTCATCTATATGAGACACTGAGCACAACAACGTAACTCCTTAAAGTGATAGCAAGTGTGAGCATTAAGCACCATAAGAAAAATCACACACCCTTGCTAGATTCGTCAAGTCTTCGTCACACCATTGTAAGCACGAACAAGTTATCTTAAAAGCCAACCACAACTTTAAGATATGATAAGACACGCACCTGTGAAACTCAACTACGACATCAAATAAGCAATATTCGATTTTCTTCATAATCACCTCTTCAATAGATCTCCAAATACGAGCCATTATTATCTTCCCCTTAAACGAAGCATTTGAGATTCAAATCCATCCAAAAATATGCACTGTACGATATCGTCTTCACATCCGAGAACCAAAAATTACGCTCTGTCCGATATCGAACAAAGCTAGCAGTATAAACTAACTTCTCGGATGAAACTAGCAGTACCTTCGAACATAACAGCAGTACTTTCACAACGAGCAGTACTTTGGTTCGAACAGTACTTTGAGCTCCTTCCTTTCTTTTATCACTCACGATCCATATAATCTGCTTATGACCACTCATCTCTTTCCTGTATGCCTAAACCTTCATGACATCCATAACACAGTAGCTTCAAGTATTCACACAGTACTTTCTTTTGCTGTGCATGTGCGAATCCAACTGTTTTAATTCTTTTCTTAAGCATGAACAGCAAAACCATCTTCCATTTTCTTATGTTCATTCATAATACTTCAAAACAGCAATACTAAACATGAACTTCATATGCGTAAGAAACTCTTTATTCGATTCTTGTTGACCTATCTCAAGAACCTGCTTCTGTTTGGAACACCAACACTATGAAAGCCACTATCTCCTCCTTGTCTACACACAACCTTCAATAACCTCTGTTGATACCGACGGACTTCTTTGTTACAGCCCTTGATCATGAAACATACCTAATCTTTTGAATATAAACAGCAACAAAAAACATACAACATACTCAATACATTTCTGTTTTTAATAAATTAGGGTTTGTGAAAACCCTAGTTTATCTTTAAATTCGCCATTACACAGAAAAATCACACGAACCACAACCTTAAATAACCTTAGATCCGAGCCAAAACGAAGGCTCTGATCCCAATTGATAATATCGATTTTATACGCTCTAACTATGTATCAATTCTATAGATAAGGAAGAAGGGTGAATGCAGGCCTATCAGAGTGGAAAGGTGGTGGAATATAGAGTAATAACGCGAATAGGACAGTGTAGAGGCGAAGAGCGCAGAGGGGGTTATTGGAGCGCGGTGCGATACATGATTGGCAGGAAAGGTCGATTCTGTTCATCTCTCACAATGTTACCGAAGCTGATCTATAAGTCTCTAAATTAGTAGGACTAATGGTGTGTGTAAAAAGACAGTTACGTTACTTAATCTAAATATGTGTGCCGTTGCACTAAGTTAACAGACTAACTAACTATACTGATTTATATGACGATATACACAGCTCAGCGATGTGCACAACTTACCTGAGAGCTAGTTACAACACGCTCAATACTCACAAGTTAGGGATTTTCAATGGGATGGATATAAACCTATGTCGATGATCTCTTATATAGGGAGAGCGTCATAGACGTGATGACACAGAGAATTCAATCGTCAATAAGCATAACTGATTTGAAGAGTGATAAACTATTTAAATCACATTAAATCACATTAAATCACATTAAATACTTTCCTAATCTTTATCTTGTAGATCTTTGACCAAATCTTCATTAACTCTTCAAAATCTTCCATCTTTGTAGAATTACATAGTTGCCAGATTTAGTCCTCTTGTTTCATTCTTTTATTTATTTTGTCTCATCAAATCAAGAATCCCAACAGAAACATTAGCACTTCGGTTTTTCTTTCTAGATTTCATGCCATTCACATACTGAAGCACACATTCATCATGATTAGCGGTAATTAGACATTGCTTACATGTAGCACAAATAACCTTAGATTTTTCATTTCGAATTGCAAGCTTAATGTTATTACATGCAGATGATGTATGGTCTGGATAGTTAGAAGACTATAAACTCCTATGGTTTACTTTAATTTACACTAAATTATTTGAGAGGCAACTACTCTTAGACCTAGAAGGGACCTTATCATTCTTAGGATTGTTCCTGAGCTGTGGTCTTTTAGTCCTAGTAGTGCTATCAACATTTTTAGGAGAGAAACCATTTGTGTTAGAATTTACATCTTTCTTAGTGATGACATGAGGTTGTGAAACAGTGATCGGTTTTGTCCTAATGCTTGCTTTTACATGTTTGTTAGGCACAAAGTTGTCTACCTTAGAAGCTTTAAAAGGATTAATCCTAAAGATTACTGGAGCAATCACTCTTTCATTGTTCACAACTATTGATTCTCGAGAGGAAGGTGCCGAGTTTGAAGTGACTGGGTTTGACAAATCATTCGACTCAACAACCTTTAGAGGAACCTGAGTTTTTGAAAATTTTGGACGTTCAAATTGAAATGCATTTGGTTGTCTCACAACAAAATTGTTTCTTAAGATTTGCAAGACGTTTTCCTCTCAGTGATTGATTTGAAATTTATATTCATACTCGTAACCTTTGGTGGTGTCCTTATTTTTAGAAACCTTATCAAATAACTTGGCTCTTAACTTGGCATTTCATAAATCTTAATCATGTAATTTGTTTTGCAAAGAGTCCATTATTGTTTTGGTTTGAGCTTGTCACTTGATAGAGTCCAAATAATTCTTGTATGTGGCTAAGAATGACATTCTTTACATAATTCAAACCTGAAACTCTAATTCCACGTTCTCATCTTCTAATTTCTGAGACAAAGGATCAAAGGTATCTGATACACATGGAGTATCTTTACTCTTACCTTTGAGATCTCCCAACTGAGCTTATAACCATTTGATCTTTTGTTGCATGTCATTATAAGCTTTAGCATATGAAATCTTGTCATATTTGCATTCCTCATATTTTTTATACCAATTATTCTAAAGAACAACATATTCTTTTCCCTTTTTAATAATGCAAGTTTCAAGTTTTTCTTTCGTACGATCTAGCTCAGTTTGGAGGTTTGATATATCTACAATGGGATTATTTTGCATAATAGACAGAATATCTTGACTGACAACTGCTCTCAAGAGATGCTTAATTTCAAATTCCAAAGCCTTGTGCTTAGCAGAGATCACAGCTTCTTTTGCAAGAGAGTTGAAGTCTCTAACTAAATTTAGTGCTTCCTTCAAAAAATTGTATTTTGAAATTTTGAAGTCTAGTAAAATCAACTTGTTGACGATAGGGAAAATTTCAACTTATAATTTTGTGAAATCCTTTTGATGAGCGAGACGACCAATTGTGTAATATCTAATGTCCATTTTTGTTTGACAACACTTTTTGGAAAAGAGTTACAATGGTACTTTTTACCTCATTTAGAAATTTTCGTGCAACACTTGGAGTAGTATCATCCGAAAACTCTTCATTTGGTATTGAAATTGATTTGGAAACACTGGCCGTTTTTGAAATATTTGAAAAATACAACTCTTCACGTGACTTGGCCTTTTGAGAAACAAAAACCCCTAAAAGATGATTAATCTTTGCATAATTTTCTGGTTTTATTTCTTTGTTCAATTGTTTCATTTTTAAGCGACTCTCTTGAGCAAGTTGTAGTGTCTCCTCTGAATCATACACAGCAGGAGGATCATGCTTTTCTAATAGAACTTTGCCATTATACAAACTCTGTTGTTTTTGCTGAGCTTGCTTGAGATAAAAAGGATTTTGATAACCCAAAGCCATTTTCTGTTCGGTGTGGTAAAACGAGTCTGGCTTAGGTGAAAGCATGTTTTGACAAAAATATCAAGAAGCTCGTCTTCGCGTATTTTGAAATCAGACTTCAACTTTTTCTTTTCTTCTTGAAGAGAAGAAACAATTGATTTTTCTTTTGAAAGCTGGTTATTTAAATTTGCAATTTCCTCATTCAAAGTCGTTATCGTTTTAGCAGAACTTAAGTGAAGTGCATTTATCTTTTTAGTAAGACATTGCTCTTGATAAACAGACTTTTGATAACACCTTTCAAGTTTGTCATATTTTTCTTGATTGATTTCAAAACACTTTTCTTGATCTTTATATCTAGCAAGCTCAGTGGTTAATTCAACATTTGTTTCTTTCATATCGCGATTGACCGAGTTGACTTTCTCAACTTCAATGGCTAAATTATTATATAATGTATCATATAAAGCACCTGTTTCCTCAACAATAGCAGTATTTTGTTCTACTGTTCCCCCACATTGTTCCACATTAGAAACCACAGAGATAACATTACTATCATTCTGTTGTACTTGGTGTGGTTTAGGAATGGGCTCGAGTAGCTTAGTTACTGCTCCTCTTGAGTAAACATATTAAATATATCATTATCATAACAATTTGTATCGTGGTGTACCGATGACATCAAATAACGTCTATTTTATAGCATCATTTATCCCATGTAATTAACCCATTTTGTATAATTATTGCAAAGAATTGTTACTTAATCGTTTATATTTAAGAATTGCAGTAATTATGGAGTACTTGGTGAAAGTTAACTAAAAGGCACGCATTCTGGAGCTTAAACGAAGATATTTTGAAGATTACTGTTCTGACAACCAATACGCCGTATCCATCAAGGAAGATACGGCGTATCTGTGCCTGCACTCACCAAAGACCACGAAGGAAACAAGATCCAATACGCCGTATCCAGGAAAGGCAATACGCCGTATTCAAGCTATATAGGAATAAAATATTCTGGAAGATATCAAACGTGGTCCCTACTCCAAGAAACCCCCAATACGCCGTATCCAAGACATTGGATACGCCGTATCGAACCGACTTCAGACCCTAT
Source organism: Tanacetum coccineum (assembly GCA_026074375.1). Lineage (NCBI taxonomy): Eukaryota > Viridiplantae > Streptophyta > Magnoliopsida > Asterales > Asteraceae > Tanacetum > Tanacetum coccineum. The sequence continues at coordinate 13,344 of BQNB010157793.1, forward strand.
AAATAGAAAACTCAAAAACGAGTTTTAAGTGTGCTAAATCATATTCTCGATACCTAAACCATAAAAGTCGATTTTCAGAGGAGAAAAAGAGCAGAAGAGGTCGAGCAACGCGATTCATTCCATAGGAGACAACGTGTAATTTCTTATACTCTTGTAATCATTCAGTTTTTGGTATCATTCGTTAACTCGGTTAGTTTACCTTGGCTAAATCATTACTCTTGTATTAATTATGACGTTTGAAGGCTAATACCTTCGGGTATTAGCCATGTATGAAGACTTAATGTTTGGTTTGTTTCTCTTGATATCGTTAATTTATCGTTAGAATTGGCTTGTTTATGTTTACAATATACTTTTTACGTGCTGTGTATGCCGACCTATCATTCAACTAGGAAAGGGAAAGGAAAAATCTAGTGAGACGGACCAAGTAATCTAGATGACTCAGAAACTCTCCTATAGTGATTTTATACATCTAGACAAAATAGGATCACAATTAACACCTATCTTCACCCTTGATAGTGAGCTTAGGGTGTGTGACCCTTGGGATCAACGAGTACGTTCTTAATTAATTGGTAAAGACTTGGTTAGTGGACTACTAGTGTATGAATTGCCATTAAGCAGTAAGTGGGTAAAGTCTCTATGAGCTAGGGTTTAACAAGATCACCATTGCTTTAATCCCTAAGATAGATTATAATCAGCAAATAAGGATGCTTTATGCGGATACGTTTAATTGTGACAGAATTCTTCGTATCTAGGTCTTAGGAAGAAGTACCGCCTAAGTCTTAAGAATGATATGCCGCCTCGAGATAAGTAATCATTGCACTAAATAAACAAACCAACTTCTAATCGGATTAATGATGGCTAATACAGTTTTCTTATATTTGGCTCGACCGCTCTTTTATCTTCTGTTAATTTGCTTGCGTGTGTTAGTGTGTCTTGAATTGGTTTTAGTCACCACCAAACTCGTGCCAGTCTCTCAGGCTGAAAACCCCCTTATCCATTAGATTTAGGATTAACATAGGTTTAGCATAGGTTTAATATAGAATAGAACTAGCTCTGTTTAGTAAACCAAAATATTAATAAATTGATAGTGTTCCTCGCTCTTAGTGACCGACACCCTACTTACCACGAAACTCCTATCTGATCGGGTACACTGCCTGTTAAAGTGTTGTTGTTGATTAAGTCGGCAAAATATAAATTTAAAACTTGAAATCATAAATTACAACCACACAACGACACATCAAGATACTTCACCAACATTGTTGATTTCTTTTCAGTGAGGTCCTGTGTAAAAGTTAGGACAAAAAATGCATTCTTATCTTGGTACCTACGGTTATATTAAACAAAACTAAACTGCACAGGAGATCAATACGCCGTATCCATAAACTAGAATACGCCGTATAAAGACCTGTAAAAAGTATCTAAATACGGATTAGTCTGCCAAATACGCCGTAGCATGTGCATGAATACGACGTATTGCCAGATCTGACAATAATGTTTTAAAGGTGCATAAAAATAAAGGACTGATAACGTCCAGACATTCAATATGCCGTATGGTATGGAGCGGATACGCCGTATTGATGTCTGGGAAGACAGACTCGATAACGAAATTAAATAACAATCCGGGACTTTTCTTCAGCTTCTCTTTATTCCATCTCACGCACGCTAATGTGCCCGCGTGTGGGCCATTCTTCCATCTTCGCATCTCGAATGTAATCGGGTCCTAGATTCAAAACTCCTTTGTAGAGCCCTTTAAGCTTTTGGTATG
>BQNB010157795.1:0-15108 GCA_026074375.1 Tanacetum coccineum
TAATTTGAATTAAAAACTATAAAACTATTAAAAATAAGGTCTTAAAAATTTTATAAAAATTACTCTAGTTAAAGAAAATATGCAAAAAATTTATAAAAATAAAAGCCCTAATTTTTATCTTTTTATGAAAGTTTAATTGAACTAATTAAAACCTAACCCTAATTATTTATGAAAATTATTTAATTTAACAAAGAAACTTAACTAAGGACTAATGGTGAAAAGGCCTAAAGGACTAACGGGGAAACTAACAAACTAACAGAGGGCTAACTGAGCAAACAACTAAATTCAAAATTTTCAAATCCAACCCCTGAGGACCAAACCCGACTTCAAACTAAATCCAAATAAGCCTTAAAATAAGTTGAGAATCAAAAGTCCTTAAATTTAAAAACTTATAAAATCAAAGTTGGAGATTAAACTGGTGTGAGCAATTTTAACAAAAGCACTTTGGTATGAAACCCACTGATAAGCTCTTAAACAGCTTATTTATAAACTGTTTACAGAAACAAGAGCTTATCCTTGGTTTTTACTAAATAAGCTGTAAAACACTCAAAATAAGCTCAAAATGAAAAACAAAAGATGTTCTAATTAGCTTATAACTTGCTTAAGCTAATTCAGAAAAGAAAATAGAGCTAGGAAATCTTTTAAGCTACTGAAAATGATCATGAAACAAGCAAACTCAGAAATTAAGCCAAAAAGCACAAAGACCAAATGAGCTTAAAAACTTAAAAAGCTAAACTAGACTCTAAGACTTTAAGGACTTATAAAATTACTTATAATCTATATATTTAAGCTATAAAAACTAGGATTAAAAGCTAAAATTAACAAATTAAGATCCTAAAATTCCTAAGTACTGTTTTTGGTGTTTTCAGGGTTTTTACTAACTTTGACAGCTAAATTAACTAGGAAAGTAAGCTAGAAAATGCTAACTAAGATTAAATCTATAATAAGCTATAACTAATTTAACTCCTACTTGAATCTAAGCTCCTAAATCCTACTTAAACTTAACTAAAAGCTATGCTAAAAGTGGCAGTACAAACTGTGACAGCAGTACTAACCTTTTGGTTAGTACTGGTGCACTTTGCACAAGTGCAACACTATAGTACAGGTTTCCTTAAGGGAAGTCCTACACTAAAACACACTCAAATGGAGTGTATTAACAAAGTACAAACAAGATCTAAGCCTTGGAGGGCTTAGATCAAAATTTCACAAGTGAAATTTATAGAAAATTGTACCCTCGTGCATGAAAAAGGAATATAAGCTCTCATTTTTTCATTTTTAATATCTAACTTATAAAAACTCTTTTCCTAATTATCTTAAAGGTAAACACAAGTGACTCAAGCAAATTGCACAATTACTTTTGACTTTTTGAGGTCAAACACACTTAAACCAAACACTCCTTAATGTGATTGACAGATTTTAAGAAGCTTATAAAATGCAAATCTTATTAATAAGCATTAACTACCAGATAAGAACTAGCTTAAATCTAACCTAACAAACATGAATCAACAACTATATTAGGCTATAATCTAAGATTAAGCTCATATCTACTTATTTTTGGTTTTTTTAGGAGTTTAATGACAATTATATGAAAATCTAAGACCTAAACTATTAAAAACTAAAATAGATGAACAACTAAGATTATTAAACTGTACTAAACACAAATAAGCACTAATAAGTAAAATATTAAGCAAATAAACAGTTTTACTCTAATAGGCAGTTTAAGCTAAATAAGTAAAGAGACAAAGAATCTAAAAGGAAACTTACTTTAAACTGCAGCTAAACATAAGCTAATTCTCAAATATCAGCTACAAGCTCTAGCTTATTCATGTGAATAAGCTAGTTTAAGTCCTTGAGAACCCTTCCATGTTTGGTTCTCCTTCCATAAGCTTTCCAATCCAAATGTAAAGGTAATATATAGATATTAAACTAATTTTATAGGTTTAGAGTATGATTAAGAGTAATTAAGCTCAAATCAAAAGCTTATAGACTCTTAAGAGCTTATTATGAGCTTATTAGCTTATTGAGTAAGATAGGCTTATTGAGAGAGCTTAAAGGTTGAAAGTAAGAAGAGCTTATGACAACTAAAAACTGAGTTTCATTAATTGAAAACTGAATTACATTACTAGAAAAGGAGATTACAAAAAAATTTAAGGAAAATTACATTTAGGTAAAAATACGAAATTAAGCTAGACTAAAAATTACTAAAAAACTAGATAGTGTGTGTGTGAGAAGTGAGGCCTATTTATAGGTGTTTGGTGAAGCTTCCAGACCCTCTTGCCTTGTTCTCCAATCCTTCAATTCGTACCCTTGATTCTTCTAATCATTGCCAAGATGATTTTGAGCCGTTTGATCATTTTGTGTGTATCTAAGGATCGCCAGCGTGTCATTCCCTTGATGTGACAGTGTGTTAGTTGTGTGAGTGATCCAAGAGCAAATCCCACTTAACTTTGTGCTTTTCTTGCTCTGACGTGTCCTTAGAACTTAAGTGACCAATGATTTCCTCTTGATTAGACTAATTTGTCCTTGCCATTGTGTTTAGGAGCTCATGAATTGACTAACGCACCCTTTAAAGCCCCTTGATTTGACAGCTTGGTAAATTGGGACGATGATGAACAGTAACTTGTTCTTCGCGCCTTTTTATAACTGAAAACGGGGTAAAAGTTGTTTTAAACTTTGGGAAATATGCAATTTCAGTCCTTGTCTTTGCATTTCTCTTTTTATAGTGTAAAAGGAGTTTAGCAATTGGCAGGAATAGCCCTTGTGGTTTATAGAAAAGGGTAAATGGGCTAAGGATTGGGCTTAGGATCCGGGTGTGGCCCATTTAGGGATTAAGGGACTAATTTTGCAACTTTTGAAACTTGAAGGGCTATTTTGAAACACTTTGGGTCTTGTAGACTTTTGTTGACCAATATTGACTGGAGTTGACTGTAGATTTGACTTTTTCATGGCTTTGGCTTCCGGCTTTTGCTCACTCTTCCGTTCTCGTGTCCGTGCTTGCTTGTTTTTGATGGTTTTCTTGTGATTTTTGATATATCCGTTCCTGCCACACACAAACACAAATACAAAGCATATTTTTGTCAATTATTGTCTGTTTTGGGTTTATTTGGTTATTTTAAGCATAAATCGGATAGTGTATTTTACAACCTATCAACAACCCTCTTTAGCCACTCAGAATCTCTCAAAAGATTTCTGTTTCATTTCTCATAGAGATCAACACATTTCTATCGGCTTTCTCATTCCAAGATCGTTGATATTGAAAAGGTGGCAGTCCGCTCCAGCCTCCGATTACCAAATAATAAATGTGCACTTATAGAGTCTAGAGTCCAACGAATATCCCATTCAAATCTCACTAGACACAAATTCCCAATATATCGTACATCATTATACAACATTTTGTATTAATAAGTCCTACGTCAATATCAATTGTGATAATTTCCAGAACATCAGAGTGATACTCTTTAGTATTCACAATGACGATGGAAATCCTTCTGAGGCCAAACATAAAACAAGCTCTTGGTAGGTGACTTGCGAGATTCTAAATGAATCAAGCTTGTGTCAACTGGATATCGATTTTGGTCCAGTATATGAATTGACGACTCAATCAGAAAGATAGTAAATATCTTATTCACTCTTACCGTGGTGTCTGCTTTGAGACGCTCCGGTAACAAGAATGGCTAGCGCAGCTGCGAAACTCTATCAAGGAGATTCTTTTGAATTCTACCTGATCACATGCAGTATTTATAATGATTAACGGGGGACCATGGTTATTGCAACCGTATTTGACGAAGTGACAAAGACACTTTCCATCCAAGTAAGTTTATCTCAACCTATACTTGCAGTTTTCTCAACCATAGTAGCTTCTAGTCCATGACGAGTCAAGATTCAAGACCTCATGCTCAATCAACAAAGATAAATACATGATGAAAGCTTAAGCACATGTGTCAAAGTCTTCCGCAATCTCTGATGTACAAACACTCCCTCAAAAGAGCATTGTCAACACGATTAACAAACAATAACAAAGATATATCTTACAAGTGGATCAAGTACTACTCCTACCATGATGTGGTACAACTAATCATGTTAAAGAAAATGTTGAGGGAGATTGTTAGCAAGATTTCAAGACCTTGAGCATGAGGGTGGAGATACAAGATCGCAAGGCGGCATAAAGATTCAAGGATAAAGATTCAGATTTCTTAGTAGTCAAGACAAATCAAGGCAAAAGACCACGATATTCGTATTTTGTCAAAAGAATATCAAGTTAAAGATCAAGATACAAGATCACAAGCATGCAAAATGAACTTTAAAAGAATTCCTAAGAACACAAGGCTCCAAGACTCAATACGTCACAAGAAGGATCCACAATTGAATGACCACCCCTTAGGGGGAGATTGTCAGCCGTGGTTTTAGTAAAGTGATGGTCATTATTAATCCCGAGCCTTGTATAAGTAAAACGTAGTTTATGGGAAATTCACTTTAGCTAATGGGGCCTAGTTGTCGGGCTTAAAGCCTATTCTTAGCTTGGTCCGGCCCAAATGACATATAAGAAAGCCCACAAGGCTTGTCCACTCTATGTACTATTTAAAGCCATCTCTAAGTGTGGAGAGGGTGTTGCTTCTCATTTCTTTTTAATGCAAGTGACCATCTTTATTTTCTCTCTTTGTCTCTCTCTAGTTCTTTCTCTCTCTAAAATCTCTTATCTTATTTTGTGTTTTTGGTAATGAAATGATATCATCTAACATAGCACGAGCCATGAGGCAAATTGGAGATGCAGAGGCAATATCATGGAGATTGATGGTGTAAAGTTTTTTTGTACGATTTCCTTTTAACAAATCAACTCCTTCTAAGTTTTTGATGAAACATGTGTTTCCTCTGAAAGCGACCTCTAAATCTGAATCACAAAACTGCCCAACCGAGAATAGGTTGTGCCCCAAGCCCTTAACGAAATAAACCCTGGTGATCAATATATTTCCTCATTGAAGATCACCAAAACCCAGAATTGCAGCAATATGATCATTTCCAAAGCGGACAGTTCCCAAAAACTTCCAGACGAAATTGATGAGAAGCTTTAGATTCTCGGTCATATGCTTGGAACAACCCGAGTCGACGCACCATAAACAAATTTGGATAACCTGCCAAGAAAAGAAGTAGAATTTGGAAACCGTTTGATTGTAGGTTCCTGAGGGTTAGAAGTACATGCATTATCACCATTTGAGCAGTCAGATTGACACTCGGATTCGCTGGTTGCAATTATTTTTCCTTTAAGGTCAAAAATTCTTCCAGTTGGTGACCACCTAAGGCAAGATCTAGGTTTACTAGGCTTAGGTGAAGCAAGTCTTTCGTTGGACCCTACTTTCTTAGGTTTCTTGACCTGTGGCTTGAGTTTCGTTTGATTTGCAATATTTGGAACTTTTGCCTTTTGTTTCTTACTACGAGAATTCATGTCATTCACATAATTAAGCACACAGACATCATGATTAGTAGTAATTAAACATTGCTTACACATAGCACAAACAACTTCAGATTTATCATTCCGAATAGCAAGCTTAATGTTATTACATTCAGATGACATATGTTTCTTATTCTTAGAAAGCAGTAAATTCCTAGGGTGTTCTTCTACTTCAACTTCTTTATTCTTGCTGCAACTACTCTTAGACGCAGAGGGGACCCTATCATTCTTTGTATTGCTCCTAGGCTGTGGCCTTCTGGTCTTAGCAGTGTTGTCTACTCCTGTAGAAGACAAACCATTTGAGTTAGAATTAACACCTTTCTTTGTGAGGGCATGAGGTTGTGAAATAGTGATCGAGTTTGTCCTAACGCTTGCTTTAATGGGTTTGTTAGGCATAAACTTTTCTTCCCTATAGGTCTTAAAGGATTAATCCTAAACATTCCTAGGCAATCACGTTATCATTTTTCACAACTTTTGATTCTTGTGGTGTGGGTACCGAGTTTGAAGTGACTGGTTTTGACAAAGCATGTGCCTCATCGATCTTGGGAAGACCCTTAGATTTTGGAAAAGGAGATACTAAATAGAGTTTTGATCCAGAAGAAGAAGGTGGTTTTCCCAAGATTGATTGCTTTCTAAACTGAGTATTCACACTTGTACCTTTGGTTGTGTCCTTTTGTTCAGAAACCTTATCAAATAATTGGGCTCTTAGCTTAGCATTTTCATAGATCGTGTCGTGTAATTTGTTTTGCAAAGAGTCAATTATTGTTTTGGTTTGAGTTCGTGTCACAGAGATAGAGTCAAACAGGTTCTTGTATGTGGTCTTAAGGTGAGCATTTTCTTTAGCATAATTCAAACCTAAAACTCTAATTCCACATTCTTATTCTCTAGTTTCTGAGACAAATGATCAAGGGTATTTGATACACATGGAGTATCCTTACTTTTACCCTTTTGAGATCTCCTAACTGAGCTTGCAAACGTTTGATCTTTTGTTGCATGTCATTATAAGCTTTATCGTATGAAATCTTGTCATATTTACATTCTTCTCATGTTTTTGTACAATCATTCCAAAGTTTAGCTTATTTATTCTCCGATTTTAAAGAGACAATTCCAAATCGTTCTTTCAGTAACGATCAAGCTCATTGGAGATTAATGTATGTACACTCATAATTACTTTGCACAATAGAACATAATATCATGACTGTCAACTGCACTCTAGGATACCTCAGTTCTAATTCCAATGCTTTGTGCTTAGTAAGAGATTCATCAGCTTCTTTTGCAAGAGATTTGAAGTCTCGAACAAAATTAGTTGCTTCTTTCAAAAATTGTATTTCGAAATTTTGAACTCTAGCATCAACTTGGTTTTAAAAAAAAAACGATAGTAAATTTCAACTTTACCAATTTTGTGAATCTCTCTAATAGCACTTGACGCCAATTTGTGTATATCTAAAGTCATTTTTTGTTTGACAACACGTTGAAGAGTTACAATGGTGCTTTTTACCTCATTTAGAAATTTTCGTGCAACACTTGGTGTAGTATCATCCAAAAACTCTTCATTTGGTATTGAAATTGATTTAGAAACATTGGCCGTTTTGGAAGTATTTGAAAAATATAACTCTTCACGTGACTTGGCCGTTTGAGAAACAAAACCCCCCCAAAAAATGATTAATCTTTGCATAATTTGCCGGTTTTATTTCTTTGTTCAATTGTTTTACTTTTAAGCAACTCTCTTGAGCAAGTTCTAGTGTCTCCTCTGAATCATACACAGCAGGAGGATCATGCTTTTCTAATAGAACTTTGCCATTATACAAACTCTGTTGTTTCTGCTGAGCTTGCTTGAGATAAAAAGGATTTTGATAACCCAAAGCCATTTTCTGTTCGGTGTGGTAAAACGAGTCTGGCTTAGGTGAAAGCATGTGTATCGTTTGAATCGATTGACCCGTTTTGATTAAAATATTATCTAGTTCCTTTATCTTTTTCTCAAGTTGAATTTGTTTATCAAGAAGCTCGTCTTTGCGTAGTTTGAAATCAGACTTCAACTTATTCTTTTCTTCTTGAAGAGAATAAACAATTGACTTTTCTTTTGAAAGCTGGTTATTTAAATTTTAAATTTCCTCATTCAAAGTCGTTATTTGTTTACCAAAACTTAAAGGAAGTGCATTGATCTTTTTAGTAATACATTGCTCTTGATAAATAGACTTTTGATAACACCTTTCAAGCTTGTCATATTTTTCTTTACTAATTTCAAAACACTTTTCTTGATTTTTTATATCTAGCAAGCTCATTGGTCAAATAAGCATTTATTTCTTTTATTTTGCGATCGACCGAGTTAACTTTCTTAACTTCAATTTCCAAATTATTATATAATTATTTAAAATACGCACGAGTTTCCTCAACAATTGCAGGATGTTGATCTATTGTTCCCCCACTTCGTTCCACACTAGAAACCTCAGAAATAACACTTGGTGTGGTTCAGGAATAGGCTCGAGTAAGCCATATCTGCTCCTCTGAGTGAAACAATTAAATATATCATTATTATAGCAATTGTCATAATGGTGTACCTCAGCTGACATGTCTAAGTCATAGACGGGAGCTTTGTCAGTCTGAGTACCTGATGTTGATGCTTGCTACAAATTTGCCATCAAGATGCAGTTTGCATTGACCTCCTCAATCTCATCAAGATCCCCTGCAGCCGCTATTAAATCAAACTCTTTAGCTTGGAGTTGTATTTCCTGCATCTTCCTGTTGAAGCAAACAACAACTGAGCTGAAGATACGCAAGCACCCTTCTCTTGGTCCTGACTGTGCAGTTCCTAGCAAGATGACCCAATCCTCTGCAGTTGTAACACCTTATCTGATTATTATTATTCCTAATCTCTTTATCCTCAGCTCTTGTCTCTACAACATTACCATTCCTATTCGGATTCTAATTAGCAATCCTCAGAACAACAATAAGCCCATTCTGATTTCCAACATTCTGAACGCCCGGATTCTGAACTGTATTATGAACAACCTGATTCTTGACATTCTGTACTGCATTATACCTATTCTGATTCCCAACATTCTGCCCAACATACTGTCTAAACTGATTCCCACCATTGCCTCCAACCATCTGCATCTGTCTGTCTCTATATTCATACCCGGTTTTTAGCATCTGCCTAAGTACGAGGGTTGGATGAAATTCTTTGTTGTTGCTGGTTGGATTGAGTAGTTTAGTTTAAATGCCTTAGCCATTAGAACAAGTGCCATGTTCATTGCGGTTATGGGATCTATAATGTCTTCGAGATTTGGCATTGGTTGTTGCATGTAGTTCTGGTTGAATGATGGTTGTGGGTTATAGTTGTTGGGTTATGTGTTAGCCTTAATTATATTTAAGTCAAATAAGAATGTTATCGGTCTTATTAGTCCATGTTAGTCTTGTTAAATAATAAGCTAGTCAGGTATTAACGGGCTTGAATTATAACCTAATATTGTCTGCGTTTCGGGCTGAAAACCCAAGTTAAACCAAGCCCGGCCCAAGAAGCCCATGCATCTTAAGTGAAGGCATAGGGTATAAATAGACCCTCTCTATACATGGATAGGGTGTTGGTCATTCATATGTATGTGTAAAACATGTGTGTAACCTCCCACCGCTCTCATCTCTTAATCTAATATTCTACTCTTTCTTCCTTGCTATTCTTCTTGCTTATTTCGTCCTTAGTGCTTATTTGGTATTGCTTATTGTTGTGTATGGATTAACTAGTGGGATAACAAGTAGTATCATGAGCTAAGAGGGTGTTTAATTCGTGGTTTAGTGTTCATTTCGTGGCTTATTTCAACCAAAATAAGCCCACGGCTTGCTTTTAGTTTTGGCTTATCTAGCTTAAAAAGATTGTTGCTCTAATCTTCTACATCTTCTAAGCTTAGTTCATGGCTTATTTGTCTACATAAGTGCATGCTTTTTTAGCTTATTAAGTTCTTGGATTCATTAGTTTAGCTACGGCTTTAGCTCGTATTATGTTCTTGAAGTTTAGCTTATAATTAGTAGCCTATACTAGCTTATTTTGTAGCTTATTTCTTTTTGTTAGTAGCTTATTTTGTGCCAACGGGCTTATTTTTAAGCTCAATATCTTTATAGCGGTTTGATTTTAAGGTTAGACAAGTTTGTGTACTAGTTTTTTTGTTTTTTTGCCAAAATCGAACTAGAAAACAAACGAAGTACGAATAGCTGTTTGATCTAGTGGTCCAAAAGTTGTGTAGCGGTTTATACATTTATATGGCGGTTTGATATAATTTTCGTAGCGGTTTGGCTATTTTAGAAAGTAGCGGTTTTATCAAACCTCCAAGTAGCGGATTATAGGCTGTCGCAGCGGTTTATTACTTATCTTGGCTTGACATAAACGTTACGCTGCCCAATTCAAACCTCCGTAGCGGTTTGGTGATTTTTTCTAAGCATCGGTTTAAGAAAAATATAGGCAGCGGTTTGATTAATTATTGTGCCAACGGTTTGTTAAGTTTTGCCAGGCAGCAATTTGTCTTAAGTTAGCCAGCGGTTGGGTACAACAGATAGGACAGAGGTTTGTTTTAAGATTGCTAGCGGTTTGTTCATTTACCAAGGCAGCGGTTTAGTGAAGTTTATACTAGCAGTTTGGTTTTCAAGCCAGCGGTTTAACCCACTGTTTTACCACTTTGAATTTTTTGAACTTCGACTATTAGACTTTGGACTTTGGACTATAATTAACCGTGAACTTTGAACTTAAAAAGGACAATTCATTAACAAACATCAAGCCTTAACTTCAAATAAAATTTTCATTCACGGTTTTTCTATTGATTTTGTAAAATCCCGACAAGTAACCTTTCTTCTCGGTTTAAATCATAGAGTTGTAAAATCCCGTGGAAGTTAATTGAATTCATTTAAAACCACAATTTTAATCACTTAAATACTTAAGATCCGATATCCGTTCACAACTTCATCAAAATGTTAAATATTAATACCAATTTGCAAACTCAAACATCAAATGCTCTTCACAATGCTATCATGGAAGCAGGTGGTAAAGACCGTCCACCAATGTTAGCACCGGGTAATTACATTTAGTGGAAATCCAGAATCAAGAGATACATCGACACCAAACCTAACAATGAACTCATCTACTATTGTCTCCAGAATCCACCCTATAAGTTTAAATGGACTGAGAAGACTGTTCCAGTTGCAGAAGGTAGTTCCGAAACAACTACAGAAGGGTACATGGAGAACTATAAGAATGTTTCATAAGACATACGAGATCAACTGAATGCTAAAGCTGAAGCCGTTCAATAATTCTCAAGGGATAGATAATTATATCTAGTCCACTGGTTGATCTGCATTTCCAATGCATGTAAAATGTGAAAAGCAATTGAAAGGTTGAAACAAGGTGAATCAATCAATGTTCAAGATCTTGAAACCAATTTATATTGGGAGTTTGGAAAATTCACATCAAGGGATGGTGAATCACTTGAATCGTATTACTCAAAGTTCTATATAATGATGAATGAGCTTGTCAGAAATTAGTATGATGTTACAAATCATCAAGTGAATGTTGCTTCTAGACTAAATTACAACCAGAATGGCAAAGGTTTGTGACACTCGTTAAGCAGAGTCCAGAACTGAAAACTGTCTCCTAGACACAACTTTAGTGACATCCGACCAACACCGAAAATGAAGTCCAACTAGATAAGAGCTTAAAGTCGTATCATGTACTGCTAAATGCAACTTGCAAACTTGTTGCTCACAACAACCGAGTTTAACATCTAAAAACCATCCTACTCACTACACTAATAATTTCTCAACCAGACCACAACCAACTCCTACCATAAACAGATGTAAAGCAATTCTCAACTCTCCTCCACCTACTTATGATCAAGAACCTACTACGGTTGCTGATGATGATGAAATGTCAAAGGAGAAGGAGATTGATAAACTCATGGCTTTAATTTCTCTATCATTCAAGAAAATCTACAAGCCTACCAACAACAACCTCAGAACTTCATCAAACACCAGTAGAGCTAATCAAGACAATTCTCCTAGAATCAACAGAGGAACTGGGTATGAAAATCAGAGGGTAGTTAATGTTGCTGGGGCTAAGGAGAATGTAGGAACTCAGGTAGTGCAAAAGTCTAGGATTCAGTGCTATAATTGCAAGGAATATGGGCATGCATCAAGGGAATGTCAGAAACCAAAACGAGCAAAGGATGCAGCTTATCACAAGGAAAAGATGTTATTGTGTAAGCAAGAGGAAGCTGGAGTTCAGTTGAATGCAGAGCAAGCTGATTGGAAGGATGACACTGATGATGAATCTGATGATTAGGAATTAGAAGCACATTATATGTACATGGCACAGATTCAAGAAGTTACTCCAGATGTTGCTGACATTTCTAGACCCATCTTTGATGCTGAGCCATTACAAAAGGTACAAAATGATGATGATAACTATAATGTGTTTAATAATGACCGAGAACATCCTGAGCAACCTGAATCTGTCAATAAACCATATCCAGTTGAACAAGATGAACATAATATAACTATTGATTCATTGGATATGTGTTATGCTAGAGAACAGGATGACTAGGATGATACTGATGAACTTGCTTAAGAATGTGATTTGCTTGCTTCTTTAATTGAAAAACTAAAATGTGAAATTGATGACAGCAAAAACCATAATAAATTTTTGGAATCATCAAACAAGGCTTTAGTTGATAAATTGGAAGGTGAAATTGAGGATTTCAAAACCAAAAATAAAAGTTTAGAATCATCAAATAACCATTTCAAGGAAGCAAACAGTGAACTGTCTAAGACTAATCAGTTGATGTTCAAAGACCTTAAGAAGTTACAAGCTGAACTTGATAGGTATCATGATGTGAATTATGCATTCCAAAATTGACCATTAGTTTGCGCAAAAGCTAAAGGGGATTTAATGTCATACAAAAATAGAATGCTAAAAATTTTCATTTATGAAGTATACTCGAAAGATAAATGATTTAAATCAAACGATTTCAGATATGAAAAAGGAACTTTTTGCAGATCAAGAAACCATCTCCATAATTTCACAAAAAAGAGAGGCTCATACTAAGTTTCACAAAACTCGTGATGACAAAGAACTTGAAAAAATTATTGCTTTGGAAAATAAAATCAAAGTTTTGGATGATATTGTTTACCAAACCGGTCAATCAGTTCAAACAATGAATATGCTTAATCGTAATTGTAAAACGAGTTTTGTAAAACCTAAGTTCCTCAAGAAAGCTCAAAGAGCGAATCCTCGTCTGTATGATATAGGTTGCTATAATGATAATCTTGCTTTAATGTTATCCCTTGAATCTACGAAACGATCGTCTTGCCTGCCAGCAAGTCTATCACATTAATTGATTTAATCAGACCTTTTTTGATTGTGACAATTGAATAATCTTTAGATTTGTGTCGTTCACAACGTGAAAAGTTTACCGAACAACATATTTTCAGAAAGGTCAAAAATGAGTCATACATCTGCTAAGAATGAAAATTCAAAAGAGTCTTTTAATAAACAAACAACTTTGTTAGAAAAACGAATGGATCAATCCATTCGGTGGGATCAAAATGTAAAAGCTCTAAAGAACTTTCCAAATTAAAAGATGTGTTGACACGATTTTTGATGGAGTGGAACGTTGAAACAAACAATCGCTAAAAGAACACATTTTGGTCACATAGATCCATTCATTCAAAACACAATAGAAGGCAATTTTTGTCCCCAAATTTGAAGAATCAATGTTGATTTAGAAAATTTTAACTTGTGTTTGAAAGAGGAAATGGTTGCTGATTTGAGATACTTTAATTCTCTTGAACATGAAGTAGACACTCCCAAATCTCAACCTAAAACTCAAAAAACACAGTTTTTGAATGAAATCGACTGAATTTCTAGGGAATATTATTATGCTGATCACATGAATGCTATACTTGGTGTGTATACTACTCTCGATGTATTCACTGATTTACAATGTGATTATGTGGACCAAGTTGTCAAATGTGAACGTCTTGAAAAAGAGCTTTCAAAAAGTAATAAAACGTCAAAGAGTTTTGAAGCACTTCAAAAACATGCGATTAATCTTGAACATGCTTTACAACAATGTAAAGAACAGATAAAAAATGACAAATCTTTCAAAGAAAATCAGTCAAACGTATTTCTGAAAGAACGTGAACAATATTTTGAAATTCAAGACTTGAAAGCTCAATACCAACAGATGCAATGCAATGAAGTGGATTGAAGAAACTCATGTGAAAAAGATGAAGGAAAATCTATGGGAAACTAAAGTTTAAAAATCAACGTTATCGACAACCGAATTCTTTTAAAGTCAAGACAAACAGTTTAGGGTAAACCGCATTATTTTTAGATTCTCTTGCAAAGATAGATTTTTCAAAGTCAAAGTCAGTTACCAAAAATAATGTGTCCATTGGTTTTTCAAAACCAGTCACTGCATAGATTTTGCCTCTGAATATGAAATCAATTTTAAAGAACACAAATGTGATTTGCTCTAGGGAATATTAAAGTACACACACGCCAATCAAACTAGCACACCAGTAGTTTCCGTCAATACAATTAGGAAAACTAACAAACGCTTGTCTTTTTCTACATGAGTAATTCCCACTACTAGTGTTAGCAGACCGCAGCTTAAGATCAATCGAATGGAAGATAGAGTCATGCCTAACAATAGTCAAGGGAAGAAGCAAGAAGTAGAAGACCACCATAGGAATTTTAAGTTTTCAAATAATAAAACATTTGTAACTGCGTGTAATGATAGTCAAGCATATTTTTGCCATTTTTGGTCTGTTTTGGGTTTATTTGGGTTATTTTAGGTCCAAACGGATATGTGTATTCTACACTTATCAGTGTTCTACATTATATTAATAGCGTGAATTCTAGGACTAGACAACCAATTGCTGTGCCTATTAGTACTAGAGAACCCAAGCATAATGTGAACCAATCTGTTGCAACATCTCATAAGAAAAAAATTACAACAGACTCTACTGTCAAGAAACCTAGAAACATAATTAGGAATCTCTATGAGCAAGTTAGTAAGACATGCACTTGGTGGTACCCTAAGTTTACACCATCTGGATACAAATGGAAACCTAAGTCAACAATAGGAAATGTCAACCTAAATGCTAGTATGCCTCTAGGAAATGAAACTAGAAATGCTAATTCTTCGACATGACTCCTAGGTGTTCTACTCCATCCAATACTCCATTGTCTTCTAATTCTTTTGCAGCTCGTAGAAATAATTCTATTCATCGTCGACTCTGGGTGCTCAAAGCACATGACCGGAAACCTTAAACTTCTAACTAATTTTATGGAGAAATTTTTGGGCACGGTGAAGTTTGGAAATGATCAAATTGCACCGATTCTTGGTTATAGAGATCTGGTTCAAGGAACTATTACTATCAAATAGGTTTATTACGTCGAAGGGCTAAATCACAATTTATCCTTCGTCGGTCAATTTTGTGATGCGGATTTGGAAGTTGCTTTTCAAAAGTCTACATGTTACATCCGTGATTTGAAAGAAAATGATCTTCTCACAGGTTCTCGTGGCACAAATTTATACTCAATCACTATTCAAGACACACCCACTCCCAATCCAATTTGCTTAATGGCTAAAGCCACATCGTCTCAAGCATGGTTATGG
>BQNB010157796.1:0-11907 GCA_026074375.1 Tanacetum coccineum
TCTCTAAGATTGCCAAACCTATGACGAAGTTGACTCAGAAGAACGTGAAGTTTGATTGGAGTGAAAAGGCAGAAGTTTCATTTTATCTATTGAAGCAGAAATTATGTAGTGCACCGATCTTATCGTTACCCGAAGGTAGTGAAAACTTTGTGGTTTACTGTGATGCTTCTCGCAAGGGGTTGGGCGCAGTTCTGATACAAAGGGAGAAAGTCATAGCCTACGCAACACGCCAACTCAAGATTTACGAGAAGAATTACAGTACACATGACTTAGAATTAGGAGCGGTGGTGTTTGCTCTCAAAATGTGGAGACGTTATTTGTACGGCACAAAGTGCGTTATCTTCACTGATCATAAGAGCTTGCAACATATTCTTGATCAGAAAGAGTTGAACATGTGACAACGTAGATGGTTGGAATTGTTGAGTGACTACGACTGTGAAATTCGTTATCATCCAGGAAAGGCAAACATGGTGGCAGATGCCTTGAGCCGAAAGGAACGGATTAAGCCACTACGAGTTCGAGCCTTAGTTTTGACGACTGGTCTGAACCTTCCCGTGCAAATTTTAAACGCTCAGGTTGAGGCGAGAAAAGAAGAGAATTATGGAACCGAAGATTTGGGAGGTATGATTAAGAATCTGGAGCCCCGTGTGGATGGAACATTATGTTTGAGGAATAGAAGTTGGATACCCTGTTTTGGCGACTTAAGAACTCTGATTATGCACGAGTCTCATAAGTCAACGTATTCGATCCATCCTGGATCAGATAAGATGTACCAAGACTTGAAGAAACTGTATTGGTGGCCAAATATGAAAGCTGAGATTGCTACCAACGTCCGTAAGTGTCTGACTTGTGCAAGAGTCAAGGCTAAATGCCAAAAACCATCCAGTTTGTTGGTTCAACCTGTGATCCAGGTATGGAAATGGGAGAACATTACAATGGATTTCATCACTAAGTTGCCAAAGACATCGTCTAGTCAAGATGCAATTTGGGTAATTGTTGACCGACTCACCAAGTCTGCACATTTCTTTCCAATGAAGGACACCGACTCAATGGAAAAAGCGACGAGACAATACTTAAAGGAAGTAGTCTTAAGACATGGAGTACCAGTTTCGATTATTTCTGATCGAGATAGTAAATTTACATCTCATTTCTGGCAATCGTTGAACAAAAGAATTAGGTACCCAATTGGATATAGTACGCTTCTTATCACCCGCAAAAACGTCTATGGTTAGGAGTGAGAGAAACCATCCAATGTGGAGGGAATGTTGCATGCTTGTTGTGATTGTTTTAGGAAGTTGGGAGCTTTTAGGGATAGTACACCTACCTTTGGTAGAGTTTTCCTACAACAACAGTTACCATACGAGTATTAAAGCTGCACCGTTTGAAGCACTGTACGGCCGAAAATGTCGATCGCTTGTCTGTTGGGATGAGTTTGGAGATTCTCAGCTTACTGGACCTGAGATTATTCATGAAACTACGGAAAAGATCATTTGTAACACCCCCAAATTGAGTCGCAGCGGAATATTGGTTGGGGTGATACTTCATAGATCAATAGCACGAGATATATACAGAACGACCATTAAAAGTCGTTTAAAACTGATACATTGGATTTAGCAAATTGTTTGTTACAAAAAGCCCAAAACTTAACTTGTTCATTGTTAATTATACAAAGATTTCAGTTCATAACCAAATTTGTTTTCCTAATATTAATGCAAACCAATCTTAAAGCATGTGACATCCAAAATATAATCATCAATGTATCCTCTTGCACCTCGTGCCTTATTGACCTCCTAAAAAACATTGCTTTAAAACGTCAACAATACTGTTAGTGAATTCATAGGTTTGTAAAATATATAAGTGTAGGACCGCAAGATTTCCCCCGTGATAATACATCAAATGCAAACATTACAGAAAAATGTCAATTAACGTTTCCCTAAGCGCATGATACTGAGCTCAACATATATGAATTGCATATAAAATTGCTAACTTGCCCTTGATGATGTTTAACCGGAATCCCAAATCCGAATGGTTCACGTTCGTTCTCCGGTGATAGCTAAACACCTGATACAGGGGGCGTCACCTAAAATAGATTCTTTTTATAACACTCTGCGTTACCCATTCCACGTATTGTAACAGTTCATGATAATGGGTTTCATTGGGTATTGTTACCTAGGAAACACGTAATCATAATATAAAAATGTCCACTTGCGTCCAATTGTAAAAACATGCATATGTTTCTCACCCTTAAAACTTGTAAAACATTGTAATTGTAAAACATGGGCTATGAACTCACCTTGTGTTAATGAATATCAAGTATATCACAGAAAATGCGTCAGATAAACGCCGAATGCAACCTAATTAATTATAGGCCGTATAAGTACTAAGCACTTTGAAAACTACCACCATATATAATTCTATATAGCTACGTCACCATCTAATTGCGTTTATGAAATCGTATTTATAAATTTAAAACGTTTATAAATATTTCATTAGTAAAAACGACGTAACTTTATCGTTTAAAGCCCATCTCTTACGTTTCTTATGTCCACGCTTTCGTATTAAGACGAGTTATCAAAATATTACATTTTCAATATTTGAGTCCCCTGTTGAACAGTACTTTTTACTGTTCATGGTCTTTTATAAATTTATTTTTATAAATTTAGTTATCGTAAACGTCGTATTTTATTCGTTTTAACTCTGTTTTTAGTGATTTTTTTGAGTACGTCTTCGTAATTAAAAGTTTTATCAAATTAATGATGTTTTCAAAATGTTCATGTCTGATATGAACAGTAACTTTTATAAAAATAGTTTTATAAAAGTATTTATTGTCGTAAACTCGCGTAATTCATAAATCCTTCATTATTAATCATAAAATTATGATTCTTATTGTTTTGAAATCCTAAAGTTATGTGCTAACTGATAAAATATGTTTACATTTTCATTAGATGTGAATTAAGTAATTAGGTTTTTTAAAATATCTCTTTTATAAAAACGCGTTTTAATTAACGTATAACTTAAAATTAGCGTATCTCCTTCATTATAAATCGGTTTTTCGAGTTCTCTACATGCCCACGATCCTTGTGACATGTAGTATTTTATAAAATCATAAAATATATATATTAAGTTCGAATTCCAAACAGCCCTTTTTGTCCAGTTTGTTAAAATATGTTTAAAAGTTGTTTTTATAACTTTTTAGTTTAACCACTTTGTTACAAGTCCTTTACAACCTTCAATATCACATGTATTACATCCTTAGGGTCTTTAGTCCATGATTAATCTATATATTGTCCAATAGTCACAAGAATATCAAGTTTACATACTCATTTGTTCATGAACATTTATAAGTAACTTTTTATACTTTTACTTATATATGCTTTATATAACTTAACCAACACTCATATAGTGTATATACTTGCTTTATAACATGATCCCCATTACATTTCCATATAATCATCATAACCAACGTGTACCAGAACACATAAACAAGAATAAAAACCATTTTATATCTCATTATGTTCCTTAGATGGTGATTAACTACACAAACATTATATATGCATAAAATCATGAAAGTAAAGAGATTAAGAGTTTTAGGTAACCTTAATATGAAGTAGGATGATGAACAATATGATCTAAACCCTTGTTTAGCAAACAAACCCTAGCTTTCAACACTTGAAAACCCTAAAACCAAATGAAACCCTAATCTTGCTTTTCCTTTGCTTAACACTTGTAAACCCCAAACCAAACCTTCTAATCACCTTGGGATATCTTAGATATGTTGTAGGAGTGCTTGTAAATGTTGAAGATAAATTTTGTATGGATTTTGTAAGGGTTTTGATTGTTGTCGTGGGATAGAGCAAAAGAAAGAGAGGAAATGGTGAAGTTTTCACTATGAAAATGAGATGTGTATGTTTATCTTGCTAGTTGATGCCTTATATACCATATTGACTAGTCAAGGAACATCTAGAGGATTTCTAGGAAGACTTTGGTCATTCACTATTAGAGTTAGTATGAAAATATCTAGTGGTTCCCTAAATGAGAGATCATCCCATGAATTCTAGGAAATGTGATTGAATTTAGATATTATCTTTGTATCCATCCTTGTGTATCTGGCCATATAAGCATATGTGTGATGATATTTTGCAAATTTTGGGTATTGGGTATAATTGTGGGTATTTGTTGAAGCGTAGAAAGGTTTTGGTGGTTCCAGGAATGCCTAAACGTATTTTATCGTGAAACGTAATCACTTTACGTAACCAATAAAAATAAAATGAACAAAGTTAATAATTATACTCAAAATAATTACTTAACACTTGCTTGATGTAGACATTTAATTGTTTGATGTCCGTTTACATTGAATGATAATTTTTAGCTTACGCGATTTAACCTTAAGTTTACGTTAAAATAACAAACGCCGTACAATACTAAAAATAAATAGTGAATATATTAACTTTCGTAAATGACCCTAAAACACGAGGTGTTATAGTCTTCTCCTATTAAATGAGCCTTGTCCTCAAGGCTTAAGACGCGGCACTTGACGACGGTGCGGCCTTTGTGAAGAGGTGTGGATATTTCTTCCTGAATTGGTCTTCACGTTCCCATGTGAACTCAGGACCTCTCTTGGAGTTCCATCAAACCTTGACAATTAGGACACGGCTTCGCCTTAATTGTTTAACTTTGTGATCCATAATTTCGACTGGTTCCTAGACGAATTGAAGCTTGTCATCAAAATGAAGTCCATCCAACGAAACGGCTAATGGTTCGTCGGCATAGCACTTTTTCAAGTTGGATACATGAAACGTATTATGAACCCTGCTCAGCTCTTCAGGAAGTTCAAGCTTGTAAGCAGGCTCCAACCTTTTCTAACACTTTGAAAGGTCCAACATATCTGGGGTTTAGCTTCCCCCGTTTGCCAAAACGTGCTACTCCTTTTCAAGGTGAAACCTTGAGCATAACTCTATCTCCAACTTGAAATTCCATCGGCTTACGCTTTAAGTCGGCGTAACTCTTTTGCCAATCGTGGGCGACTTGAATTCTTTGCTTGATCTGGATGATCTTCTCTGTCATTTCTTGAACTATTTTTGGGCCGATGAGTTGAACTTGTCCAACCTCGGCCCAACACACAGGTGATGACACTTTCGACCATAAAGTGCTTCAAATGATGCAGCCTTGATGCTAGCGTGATAGCTATTGTTATACGAGAACTCGACTAATGGAAAATGGTTAACCCAACCCTTTCCAAAGTCGATCACACAAGCACGCAACATATCCTCAAGAGTTTGAATAGTCCTCTCTATTTGCCCGTCTGTTTGTGGATGGTACGCAGTACTCATATTCAGGCTAGTACCCAAGTCATTCTAAAGTGACCTCCAGAAATGTGATCATGTTTCATATAATTATAGTCCACTAAATTATGTCCATCTATTTCTCTTCCAATATGTTCAATAAAATGTCTAGAACATTAATTTATTTATAAAACTATATAAATAAATTTTGTAACAATTAATACAACAATTAATTTTATAAATTAACCAACACTTGTAATATACCAAATAAAATGTAACACATTTTTACCATGAACATATATTTACTTGTTTACATATAAACATTGTTTTCTTGTTGTAAACTTGTTAAAATACAACTAGATGGTGATGTAACTATATAAACAAGATGTATAAAATATAAGAAATATATATGAAAGTATAGAGATGTTAATGGACCTTTGTATGGATGAGAATAAAGGTGATGAACACTAATAAACCTGTAAACCATTTGTTTGTAAACTAACCTAAACCCACTTAAATACTTGTAAATACTTGCTTGTGGAAAATCAAAACCAAATTAATATGTATGTTGTCTGTTGTTGGAGTCGCCACCAAAGAGAGAAAAAAAGATAGTTTGTGTAAAAAAAAAGATATTTTCTTTGTAAGAAGTGAATAAGAAGTGTTTGTAATAGGAACCCGTAAATACTACAAATATCAAGCAAAACACAATCGATGAAATTAAGGAGGGGTGTGATTTTGTAAGTGATTGCAATGGGATGATAGAATGGGTAAGTGAGGTGTAAGAAAATTGCTAGGACTTTGTAAGAAAAGTTAGTAAACTAGCACATGTTATTTTGGAAGCAAAAATTAGATATTATCTTGGTGTTTTTGTGTATATATGACCAGCCATAGTGGCATTAGGTGTAGAAATGTTATAAATTTTGGGTATTGGGTATTATTGTGAGTATTTGGTTAAGTGTAGAAAGGTGGTGGAGTTTACATGCATGCAAAAAGGTTCCAAATTGTGAAACGTAAACGTTTTACGTAACGTGTAAAAATAAAATATGAAAAGTTATAAATTATTTTTGTAAAAATAAAATAACACTTGTTTGACATAAACTTTTATTTGTTTGATGACGGTTTATGTTGATTGTTGATTTTTAGTTTACGCGATTTAACTAAACAGTTGAAATTAAAAGTAAACGCGTAAAAGCTCAAAATAAATAATTGAGAGTTTATTGACGTAAAATGACCTGAAATTGCGAGTTGTTACAATCTTCCCCTGTTAAAAGAGCTTTGTCCTCAAAGCTTAAGATGTGGTATTGGATGAAGATGCATGATTGGTGAAGAGATGCGGATACTTCTTTTTGAATTGATCGTTACGTTCCCATGTGAACTCGGAACCTCGTCTAGAGTTCCATTGGACCTTGATAATGGTTATACGGCTTTGCTTTAACCGTTTGACTTCCCGATCCATAATCTCCACAGGTTCTTCAACGAAGTGGAGCTTATCATCGATATGGATCTCATCTAACGAAATTATAAGTGATTCATCGGACAAGCACTTTTGATACGTGAAAAGTGTTATGAACCCTGCTTAACTGTTGAGGAAGTTCGAGTCTGTATGCAACGGTTCCTACTTTCGCTAACACCTTGAAAGGTCCAATATATATCTCGGGTTTAACTTCTCCCGTTTTCCAAAACGGATAACCCCTTTCTAAGGTTAAACCTTTAACATGACTTTGTCACCGACTTGAAATTCTAAGGGCTTGCGCCTCACATCAGCGTAACTTTTCTGTCTATCACGAGCGGCTTGAATTCTGCTTTTAATTTGGATGATTTTCTTAATAGTCACGTGAATGATTTCTGGGCTAGTGAGCTGAGCACACCCCCGACCTCGACCCAACAAACAGGTGATCAACACTTGCGACCATATAGGGCTTCAAATGGGGCAGCCTTGATGCTAGTATGATAAATGTTATTGTATGAGAACTCTACTAGCGATAAATGCTTATCATCAACCTAGAGCTCTTCCATAGGTATGATGAGCGATTCATTTGACATGCGTTTCTCCAAATTCGAGGTATGGAACGTGTCATGAACATTACTGAGTTCTCTCGACGATTCGAGTTGGTAAGCTAACGGACCAATTCTAGCTAAACTTTTAAAGGGTCAAATATATCTAGGGTTTAGTATCCTCCATTTCTCCATAAAACACTAAATCTTTCACTTAAATTTCTCTTATTCAAACCTCTCAAAATGTTGCATATTACTACAATCATGGCGATGGCGAGCGCGATAGCACTCGGCATTTATCTGGCCTACATCCCATACGAAGAAGATTTTCAGTGTCTGGCCGCAATTCTGGCGCTTCTCGCACCAATCATTGTCCTAGTTATTAGTGTAGATTTACTTTGAAAGTAATAGGTATTATTGCTAGAGAAGGGTTGTAATAAACTTGTATTCTATTTTTGTCTTTATGTAATATTATTTCTAAGGTAATAAACGAATGTTGTAACATCAAATCTATTTGTTCTTTTTATTTACGTCTCTTAATATTTTCGTTACCACGCTTGGTAACTCGTTTGCATTCCCCTTCTAAATGGTTTTAACTTGAGCGTTCAAGATTAGTGACGTTGGTTTAATATTTATGGTTGCGACCAAAGTTTGGCTCCTAGTGGGCTTAATCGTTCCTTTCGGCTTAAAGCGTCAGTTATAACATTTTCCTTTCTAGGGTGATAACGAATTTATACCTATGGTGGCGTCGCAACTACTAGGCTCCATGGTATTTCGTAGACGTTGAATGGGTGATTTGGTACTCTCTTTAATGGCGAGTAAACTTGTTAGTGGATCGTCTTATGATGACTAGTGATGCGTCTCGGCTTTGTGGCATCAGATTTGGCGTAAGATGATGCCAACTCTATGGTAAGGTGGTGTAAAGGTCTACATAGTCACTGTGATTACTAATTAGATTTCTTGTGACAGGCATGTTTTATGGATACACACACAAAATTTTGCTTTTTTGGGATATAAGTAAAAAATTGATTTTGACAAATGTTTTAAGGTGACTACTACCAGCATGCCATGGTCCTTCCTAAATTAGACATAGGTGATCAAGCCATGTATAATTGAGGGCTAACGATGCA
Source organism: Tanacetum coccineum (assembly GCA_026074375.1). Taxonomy (NCBI): domain Eukaryota; kingdom Viridiplantae; phylum Streptophyta; class Magnoliopsida; order Asterales; family Asteraceae; genus Tanacetum; species Tanacetum coccineum. The sequence goes on from BQNB010157796.1 coordinate 8,408, forward strand.
ATGCTCATTTTCGTCAATTTAATGTTATGTATATAGTAGGAAAATAGTTTTACAGTGTGCCACAAGATGGAAACAAGGTAGTTTATAGGATGACAACCAAATGGTTTTCAAGATAAATGTAAGATGGTTTATAAGACGATAGTTAATGGTTCGTGGGGTGATAGTAAAATAATTCATGTGATGCAAACAAGGTAGTTTTATAAAAACAAAATGATTTATAAGGTGGTAGTAACGTAGTTTTTTATGTGATCGAAAACAAATGGTTTCATAAAGTAAAAAACAAGATTATTCTTTTTCTGTAAGGTGATGGACGTGATTTTTTGAGATGATGCAAAGTAGTATTATAATTGATGGTGAGGTAGTTTATAAGATGATGAAAAAACATTTTATAAGATTATATGAAATTTTGTTTAAGAAAATAGTTTATAAGTTGATAGAAAGATAGTTTGTAGAATGATAGTAATTTAGTTTGTAGGATAGTAGCAAGATAGTCTACATATAGTAAATTAATTTTTAAAACAATTAGTTGAGTAGTTTATAGATGATGGTAGCTCAGTTTATGTAAATAATATCAGATCTGTTTACAATGATAGCAAAGTAGTTTACGAGATGGAAGCAACTTAGTTTGTAAAATGGGAGCGAGTTATTTTATATATGATAGTAAATTTGTTTATGAAATGATAGTGAAGTAGTTTATAAGTGATAGCAGAATTTTCATAAAGTGATGGTAAAACAGTTTTTTTATAATAGAATAAGTTATTAGGTAGTAGCAAAATGGTTTATATGATGGTAGGAAAATAGTTTATAAGGTGGTAGTTTACTAAATGATGGTAAGATAGTTTATCATAATATAAAAATTATAAAGCGTTTGTGAAATGATTTATTATTGATGTTAAAGAGAATTTTGTAAGGTGATTGTAAAATAGTTTAAAATGTTAGCTCATTTGACGGCAGTTAAAATGGCTTATCAGGTGGCAGTGAAATGGTTTATAAAGTGGTCGTAGAAATGCTTGAAGGACTATAATAGTTTAAGGAGTGGTTTGCATAAATAGAGAATCAAAGTAGAACTGATGAAATTTTTCACGACGCATAAGTTTGATAGATAATTTAAATCATCCACACATACAACAAAGTTTTAAAGGAAAGTACTACACAAATCCCTATGGGAATTAGAGTCTAAGAAAGTTTCCGCTTAGGGTTCACTAGGTAATACGGGAAGGTCTCCCCTTAAACATCAACATTATTTGCTACGACGCTTGAGTCTCTGAGAGCTTTTTCCTTCCTGTACTTGTTCACACGGTTCTAAAACTTCCACATTGGACAATCACTCTTGTAATGTCCTAGCTCTCCACACTCATAACAGGTAACTTCAACTTTTTGTTTTGCCACTGAGGGCCTCTGTTTTGCTCTCAGGACTAGGGTCCTACAATCTCTAGTTTAATGACCAAACCATTTGCAGTTGCCACACCTTGCCGCATATAGGCCAGTGTGGTGAAACTTGCACTTGTTACGCAATGGTAGATTTCCAGCATAGACTTTCTTGTTGCTTGACCCGACAGTGTGTGCTCTAAACACCTTATGCTCTTTGTTTTGTTGTTGGCTAGAGCTTCCATTGTGGTCACCTTCCCACTTCCTCTCGTTGCTAGCATTCTCTGCTACCTTGTCTTCCTGCCGTTTGGTCTGGCTTATTGACTCGCAAGCCATGCGGGTATTTGTCTCATAGATAGCAATAGTCTCAATAGCATTAGCCACTCGCTCGGCTACAATCTGCTCAGTTTCTGCAAAACTCATCCCTTGATACGTAGTTGTCATCATTTCCTTAAGATCACAAGTAATAAAATATAATATGAGATTTCATTCAAGGTAAAATAATGACATACAATGATCACAACATATATGTAAAGTGAAACCACATCATGCAGAGGTATAAGATAAAAGCAACCATGGCATAAATAAATCAACATCATAAAATAGCATGATCATAACCAACAATGTAGGTTAATACTTAGTACATCGTTTTACATAAAAAAAGAGTACAAACTTTTCATTAACGCTATCAACCAAGTATTACTCAAGTTTAGTAGGATACAATACAAAAGAAGCTACAATTACTAATCTATCTGTCTATGGGCTAGGGTGCCTCTCAAGATTCCATATGATAGCCTTTATGTTACCCTAACTGATTCACTATGCTTTGGTGGTGGTGGTACTGATGGTGGTAGTGATGGCGAGAGTGGTCTGGATCTCTTACGAGATAAGGATGGTAACTCTGGTGAAAGTAGTGGATGGTGGTGCATCTCTCCATCGGTTTATAGCTGTTCTGTAGCCTAGTGGCATTGGGATCTCCTTTCCTAGTTGTCTGGCAAGGACAAGGCTAGTAGATAGGGATCGGGTGTATGATGGGTGAACAACTGATGTCGAAGCAGACTGGGTGTGGAGTGACTCAGCAGTGTGGCTCAGATCCTCATCTGATTAGTCGTCACCAGATGCCAGTGTGTAGCCGTACAAAGCTGGTGTGCGATCTGGTGATGGTGGTGCGGGTCTAATAGGTAAGGTAGTAATATCGTTGTCAAAATCGGATATGATGACAAAAGGAGTAAATACTCTGGCACGTGGCGAAGTAGCAGGAAAAGTTGTGGGACAAGGTGTGGTCATGGTGCTGTGACAATTCAAGGGTTTTATGTAAGTATATTATATAAGACAAATGTAAGGAATATACGTAAGATAAGATAAGCACGTATATAAATCATGTAAGCACATAGTGTGAGCAAGTAGTGTATGCACATGAAAAAGTTTTGAGGTGATGCAATGTTTATGAAAACGGTTATAGTCTAGGTAAAATATGCAACCTAGTTCTCTATAACCTTGGCTCTAGATACCAATCTGTAACACCCCCAAAATAGGTCACAGCGGAAATATGTAAGGGGGCATTACCTCATGGATACATTGCACAAGATATGAGAGAACGACATCTAAATGAGTCATTTGAAAAGTACCCTCGTTGATTTGATTAAAATAAATAAGTTACAACATGTGTCCCAATAGTTTGCATCAATATGAAAGACCTAAAATAGTACAACGAGGAATGATAGTTTGAATACATGTAGAAATCCATGAATGTACTCTTATAAAATTTGGACTCCAATGCACATCAGTTATGTCAAGCATCCTAATCACTTGAGAAATACATGCTCAAAAGTGTCAACATAAAGTTGGTGAGTTCATAGGTTTATGTATGTATAAATGTAGGACCACAAGATTTCAATGTGTGAAATAATGTATCCCTTACAAAATCACAAAATGTAATTACAATTGCACTAAGCTCGTGACACTGAAGCTACAACTATGTATGTATGCATATTTATGCAATAATGTAACCGTGTAGATGTTCAACCCGCAACATCCAAATTTCGATATGGTATACGTCCATTTGACGAGTAAGCATGACTTACCCGGACGAGGATGTTAATCCCAAATAGATCTATTTATAACACACGCGC
>BQNB010157798.1:0-15107 GCA_026074375.1 Tanacetum coccineum
CTTGATATCTCCTATCCTTTTAATTTCAGTTATTTATTTTATTGTATTGTTTTTCTATTTCTTTCAATTAAAATTAAAAACCATTTTCAAAACGTGACATTTCAAGTTAAAACTAATTACAACTTAGTTCTTGGGACGACCTCGGATTTACCATTCATACTACACACGATCAGGTTCTCTGCCCGTTAGTGCGTCGTTAGGTAGATCGAGTTTTATAAATTTAAAACTTGATAAAAATATTTTTTAAGAGAAAATACGCATCATGGAGCATACATTGCGAATATAGAAAAGGAACCAAACGCACACCATGGCTGCAGCCACATCGCATGTATGATTGCCTCGCCAAGATACATACGTCTAATTTTTATGATCCGCGCCATGGCTGCAACCACGTCACAGGTGTGGTTGTCCCGCCACGGTCCGTGCACCCGTATTGTATGATCCGAATAAGGTAACCTAATCATAAGCCTAGGATTTTTGTTTCAAAAGTTGAGCACCGAGTTCTGCCTAATCCACCTGAAAAATCACAACCGTTACTTGATATAATCGTTCACTCCTTTTGTTCTGTCTATTGATTCTCACTAACAAAAAAATGTCCAACATGCATTTTTATATATAGCTAATCAAAATAAAGATATCCAAAATCATGCAAACACAAATAATGCAATACCAATTCAAAATCCAAAACAGGAGAAAATATCAAACACCTAAACTACATTACACATTTATTCCTATTACGACACATCTAACCTCAAACAAATGACCGAAAATTCTTCAACAAACTTAAAACAGATATGAAACTTTAGTTCAACTACTTCTATGTCTGAACACCAAAACCATAAGATGTTCGATTCTATGTAAATTTTGAGGAATAAATATACCTGAAAACCAATTCGGATGCCCCAGTATTCCACACTTAATCTCAAAGCCTACAAAACAATTCAAACACTATAGCCTAATTTTTTGGCCGCCGAAGAAAATTGATGAAGTGGGAATGGTGATGATTTTGGAATCTGGTGACCAAAGATCTTAGCACCAGAATCTAAGTGGCAGTTAGGTGGAAAATGGTGGGAAAGGATGACTCTCACACACAGCAATTTTGTGAAGGAAGGATTTTGTTCTTGTTCGGTGATTTTCGGAGAAAACACGTGTAGATTCAAGATTATTATCCCACGTATGAGGACATGTGTGTAGAAGAAAGAACAATAAACAAACGGGTCGGACCCGGGTTGACCACCCGATTCCGGCGGGTTCCGGTGACGGGTTCTGACAGTTCGCCGGCGGGTCGACCCGGGTAACATTAATGTGTGGCTTGTATTAATGAGGCACAGTTACCAATTTCTGATTTTTAATATATATTTATAATTATAATTCTCTAAGTCGATATAATTGGCACATTGTCATCGTAATAAAAATATTTAGTGAGTACTTGTCATTTGTCAATATTGATCGTTAATTATATTATATTATACTCTATTACATTTGTTGACTCACAAAATGAACACACCATTTATTTATTATTTCCTGTATTATTTTACTATCATGTTCTCATAGTGGGTATTTTGGTAAACTATTGTTTCTTACTCCTTTTCTCTCTTCTTCATCTGTCTGTTCATGCACCTTCATCCACAAAGCAGTTACATGTCTCCATAGTGGGTTTTCATGGTGACTCATCTTCATTCTTGATTATGTGTTAAACATTAGTTTCTCCTTACTCTCTTGGAATGTCACCTGTCCATGATTCATTTATATTTTTTTGTTTTTGGGATCTATCTTCATTTTATTAGATTTGCTTCCATAAGGTATGTTCTGATTTTCATCTTTTTTTCGATTTGATTTTTTTTAAGAATCGATTCTCTTAATTAGGGTATCAATTCACTTATATTTTTGTGTTTTTGGGATCTATCTTCATTTTCTTAGATTTTTTGCCATAACTCTCTTTGATGTCGCCGACCTATTCATTGCCTTCGTTCATGGTGTGTGGTGTTTGTGGTCGGTTGGTGACATTGGTGTTTGTTGGCTTGGGTTGATCATCTTAGATCGCATGCAACTGATTTCAATTCTGAAGGAAGAAATCGATACAGATTTTGTTTGATTCTTTTTTATTAACAAATTTCTTCAAATATGTTTTGATTAAATTAATTTGGGGGGTTAGGTTGGGAGTGAACAGTTAATTGTATTTGATTTCAGCTTTGGTGGTTGGTGGTAGATGCCACCGTTTTGGCGAAGCAAACTATTGTTTTCCAGTCATGCTGGATGTTAACTTTTGTAGTTTTCATGAGTTCGTAGCTTTGCAGCCGTGGTGGATTTATCCTTGAGATTGTCGCCATGGAGGATAAATTTGTAACCTTCGATTAAATAATGCTTTGGTTTGTAAAATTTTTGGGTCTCATTTTTGTGAGGCTTTCGTGTGTGCACGGTTTCCCATCTTGCCAATGCGATTAAAATGGTGGCGATATCGATTGTGGGAGGCTGTGATGAGTATGAAAGGCTTCGATGCAACTGAGATCATCCGCGTCTTGGCGGGGCAACTCATTACAGTTGCAGCTATGGCAGATGGAAACTGATGAAACGTTGTTGCTCTATATAATAAGGAGCGTTATGTTACTAGAACAAAATTGATCTACGCTTTAAATCAAGTCTGATAGATGAGAGTAATTCTGATATGGATAATAAGGGGCAATGATGCATCATGACAGGTTCATTTAAAGGTTGTGGTCATTCGCGTCTTGGCGGGGCAAACCATTAGGTTTGTAGCCATGGCAAGTCTATTCGCTTTTTCTGCTTCTGAGTCTATCTAAACCACGCCGTGATCATTTAGCGGGTGTATCCGCTTTTTCTGCAACCTGCTGACTTGACCAGGCATTGGCAATAAGCTTTTGTATTTATATCTTTGTTAATCGTGGCTTATCGGCCATCGTATCTTGGTGAGGCAGCCATACTTAAATTGTGGTTGCAGCCATGTTGGGTGTTACGCATCCATGACAAGCGATCTTGGCACGGCTACTTATAGAGTATGCAGCCAGGACAAATTGATCCTCTTTCATTTGTTGAATGGCGATGATGAATAACATGAGGTCCTATCTGAGCCAAGTTGTCTAATGTCGCTTTTGATAACTCTGTTGCCAATGTTTGTACGTGCATAATGAGACATACGAATATTGCAGACATTTGGTCTGCATTAATATGCGGGTTTCGTGCCTATATTATCTGTTTATATTCGGTTTTTGAGTTGAGCTAAAGCGATCTTGGCGCGGCTACTTATAGAGTATGCAGCCAGGATAAATTGATCCTCTTTCGTTGGTTCAATGGCGATGATGAATAAGATGAAGTCCTATCTGAGCCAAATTTTCTAATGTCGCTTTTGATAACTCTGTTGCCAATGTTTGTACGTGCTTACGTAGAATGAGACATAAGAATATTGCCGACACTTGGTCTGCATTAATATGCGGGTTTCGTGCTTATATTATCAGTTTCTATTCAGTTTTTAAGTTGAGCTAAAATAAGCGGGTCAGCCTAAGTGATGTGCTAAGTCAACCAAAATAAACTAAAATAAGCAAAAGCAATAACAAATGTACAAGGGAATATGGAAGTACTTTAACCTGTACTTAGATGTTGCACTATCACTCACGGCTGTTATGTTGCAGCGACAAATTCCTGTTGGTACTTTATGTATCCGTTATGAGGCTGCTACATGTATGGGAGCAATCGGAGGTGCAATTGAAGGTAAATAAGGTTCTTTTATTATTTTTTTATGTTTTGTTATCTTTGTGGTACTGTGTGTTTTTGGAAAACGACTTTCTCCACTGTTTGTGTACCCATCTTTTTCTTACAGTGATATTTCGCTTTTAACTTTTTCATTTGTTTTTATAGGTGTGTTTTTTTCGTATTATTTGAGATGACGTATAACGCGGGATGGGGAATGTGTAAAAAACTACTAACAAGCATCTTCTGTATCTGTGAAATGACGTCACATGTGGGATCAAACAACGCTGAAAATCAAGGTGAGTAGGAATTTTTTTGACACTTTACTATCAACATGTATTAATGTTATTAGAATGCATGTTTTTTTACAATCATGTTTAGATTCCAACATCCGTCTCGGTTTTAATAGGTTTGCCTTTTTCGTATGATTTAAGGGGAGCAAATAATTAGTAAAAATAAGCAACCCCAAACACCCACTAAATGCCTAGCCCGCTCTGTTATACAGTACACTAGTTGTTATCAGGTTCTTGGCTGTTCATTGCATATGGAATGGGGAGGTGAAACATGTACGACTTGAGGTTACATGAAAATTACCCTCTTAACATTTGTTTTTGGATAGTTTGACCCGCTGCCATGTTATACATATGAATTTCTTGCAATTCTGTTCGTGGCTAAAATGAGATGAATGTTTTCCTATCATGAATTGATAAGTATTGCTTGGCTATTATAATATGTCGACTAAAATGCCTAACTGTGCTATGTGTGTATAATCTTTCATGAGTTTTTAATAAGTAATAAACGACATTAACTAATCCATTTGTAGTTTTAGTTTGTTCATATTTATGTTGCGCGATCCATTAGTCCCAAAATTTATATTGTATTTCTTATGTGCTTTACTCATTTGATAGGTTTTAGTATTTCAAAGATACCTTCCACATTGACACAGAAAAGCAACGTTTGGCATGTTATGCAAGTTTAACAAAACCTTAACTCTTAGTGGGGGTGTTTGGATTTAGCTAACAAAACCTTAACGTTTGGCATGTTATGCCAGCTTATGAGCTTGGAAAAAACTAATATGTTATTTTTTTCTAGTTTATGAGCTTATAAGTTAAGCTTATGGCTTATTAATGGGGCTATTTGAATTGGAGACAACAACATAAACATGGTGGATGAAAATATAGCTACACGAAAGGGTCATAATGAGGTACTTAATGATTATCATATTTTTGTTTCAAGAAGTTGTCTTTGATATTTAATTTACCTTCTGATATATATTGTTATATCAGAAGTAATCAGATAATAATTGTTTTCAGAAGGAGTCAGATAAAAAAAGTGATTATGTGATATGTAATTATCATATTCAAATGATGAGTGATAATAAATTGGTCCCAACAGTAGTGTGTTTGGGTATGCTTATGTTATCAGAAGTTGCAATAGTCAGATAATCAATTGTTTGAGTGTCTAAATATGATTTTAAGGGATTTAAGTATAAAATGAACAATAAACATACTTTATTATACTGTCCATTCAAGAAGCACAACATATATATGTTCAGGTATAGAAGTCGATTACTTTTTCCCTTATAATGTGATGAGTGTGTGTTTATACATGTTTGACTTTGATATATTACCATGATAAGGGAGTCACTTACCTTTAATGTACTCTAGCGTATATCTAGAAACTATACAATTACAATGACTGTGATGTCTAGCACACCATGATTCTGTCCCAGATTGAGTTCGCCAGTGTTTGGATGTATGCTTTAAGAAGTGAATTAAACTTGAAATGTATATTAGTTTTACCAAGAAAGTGCTGCTACTACTTATAAGTTGAGTGGCCTTAACAACCTGCTCGACTTTAGTCGAGCTCCCCAACTTGCTCGACGGTACGATGTAATACCGTTTCTCATATTAGGCTCTTACAGTGTTGATCACATGACCGTTTTTGACATTTTATTGTCAAAAAACCCATCAACATTTTATTGTCAAAAAACCCATCAACATGAATATCTTATAGTAATGTATTTAGGAATAGATGATCTCTAATAATTCTATTTGGTTTGGAAGATATATTTTATGGTTATTGTAAGGAACGTCACATGCTTACTATATTTGATCATAGTCAATGGATTATTTTCGGTCAAACTTTGATCAAAGTCGATGTATCATTTTTTTCAGAAACTCAAGTTTCATTCAAAGGTTGTACCTGTAGTTAGTATAATATCTTGATTTTATGTCAAATTACAGTATCTTCATCATGATTTACCTTTTAATATAACTTATACAGATTTTGGGTCCTAAATCTATAGTTATTACACTATTGGATGTAAGTATGGTACCAATATGTTCAAACAAGCTGCTCTTCTATTATTTTAGTTCGTATATCATGTGTTAGTAACTGGATATTTACGTATTTGGTACATTTATACAAGTTCTGTTGCAGTTTCAACGTTTTTCCAGGAGCAATCTAATATGCTGATCAGAATGGGATGAGGTCAACAACATTTTCGGCAATGAAAGATTATAAAAAGTCAGTATATATGACTTTGCTCATGAAGGACATTTGAAAGACTATTTATTGTTGATAGTTTGGTAAGCAATCTGTAAAGTAGTTATATGACTTTCCTTATGAAGGAGAGATGTGAAAAATGTGTTCCGGTTGATATATGCACAAATCAATTGCGGATTTGAGGCTTAGTTAGACATGAAATGTTGAAGAGGGCAACATTTATATTTTCCTTTTACAAACTGATCCAACAACCAAACTTTTTAGTTACGTCTATTTATGCCGCAATCGTATATAAACATTACCTTGGTTTATACAAAACGCGCCGCAGCGAAGCGTGGGCACCAAATCCTTGTTATAATAATGTGACAATAACAACAATGATAATAAATTAATATGATTGAATACATTCTAATCGAATTAAAAATGTATTTAACAAGTACTTGTCAGTATTGATTGTTAACTACAACAATGTAATTATAAGAATAATGATAGTAGCAATGTATTCTTAACTTTAGCAATAGTTATTATAGTATAGAAGAGTAACTAGTATCATTTAAAGAGGATGAGTGGCTCATAATCTACAATGATATCTTTGTTTTGGAGTAATATGCACGCTTTGAATTTAATGTATATTTGTTGTTATACATGTTATAATGTTATAATCATGTATACATGAAGTTTTAGTAAAAAAGTTAATTCCCTTTCATAACAATATTATAAACATTATTCCATTTCAGAAATTGAAGTTCATGTCTCATATATTTTACGTGTTTCGGCTTGATATTTATGCATTGTCCATATACATTTTTTTTTAGAACGGCAACTATAATAAAACCAACTAGCAAGAAGCTAAAAAAAGAATTACAAAGAGATCAAATAGGGGTGTTGCAACCAACTATCTCAACTAAAAGTCAATTAATTAGAAAGGACAAAGTGAAGAAGCAGCGAAACAATATCGTCAAAAATAACATCTTTACTAGCGGGCTTTCGACGAGAAGAGCAACTGGGATTACGAAATCAATACGCTCAGAACTCTTCAGAATCTTTAATTTAGAGTTAATCTGTGGCAATTGAACCAATTAAGCAATCAGCTTGGATACCAAGGGGGTCCATGATGATTCCACCGCGGGCATAGGAGCTGACGATATGTAGCCAATCTGCAATGAAGACAGGTTCGAGGAATCTTTGAGAGATTCAGCAAAAGGGACTAAAAGATCAGAAATTAGGAACCGATGTTGTCAATTGGATCGAGTAGGCCAATCAGGAAACTTACAAGAAAAAACATTTCATTTTTATGGAAACTTATTAACCATCGAAGTTAGCAGTGGGCTTTTGCTAAGGCAACCAAAAATTCATTCACGAAGAATGCTGAAATTTTGAGAAACATCATCCCCATTTAAATCTCACACCCTTCTATCTCATATTAGACAACATGTCATCAAATATAGTTTTGAAGAAGAGCTAATTGAGAGATTCAACTCCTCTAATAGAACGACGAAGAGAGAGGTACGTGGATTGAGTTTATCAGCACCTGTGCAATCCTTTATTAATCTCCAACGATAAATTGTGAAAACTAAACATCGAGTGAGTGTCACAATCCAACCTTATTCAAATCTTGTGTGGCGAAACCTTTACCCACAGATTGCAGTGAGAAATCAGGTCACACACGACTTTAGCTATGCACCTCCCGAATAATGGATTTCACGTCGGGTAACGAAAGAGATTTGTTTATATAATGAGGAGCATGCATAGACATGATGAGACGTACACACAATGAATATCCGTGATAAGAAATCTCCGAACCATTTGAACAATAAGCGCTATTTAATGTCATAAAAACTTGAGACACCTAAACTCCATACTTCTTGGAGCAACGAAACCTTGGCCATTTGATCCTACTATTTTTTTTGTGATTGAACATGACGCCAAAACTTACTCTTTATAATTATCTTATATGATTAATACAACATGGATCAGATATTCGGAGCTGCAACACTGACCGGAAGCAGTATAGAGTGGTTCCGGGTCGTTATGTCCAACGATGGCTAGAATGGAAAATCGAGAAAGATGATGATTGGTTGTTTGATTATGAAGGATAATAATCTGAATTGGCAAACTAACAGGAATAAACAAATATCTCAGAGATAACCAAGGAAAAGAAAATAGACAAGATCAAGCTAGAAAAGGGCAAAAACTTAAACTTTTACACTTAAGGACAAATAAGTCAAATAAACTTAAGACAAATTAAATAAGTTAAACTAACATTACATAAGAAATACAAAACCAATTAAGCTAAATTAAAAAGATGAACAAACTGTATAACCAAAGCACTAAACAGTAATTAATACGTACTAATTGAAGTTAGTATGCTAGTTTTAAGTTGTACTGTTAGCTTAAGTTGTACTGTTAGGCCTAACAAAACACGAAGAAAGATAAATAAGCAAACAAGCTAAAACAGAAGTTCACCTATTAATAAGACTTAGTAATAAGAAATAAGCATTAGAATGAAATAAAAAAATGAACAATAAGCTAAAAAGCTACAAATGATACTTACTAAAAACTACTTTTAAAAAGGAAAACAAGTTAAATAAGCAATAGCAAAGGAAAAATGGGTTTATAATCTACTCTAAAAAGCTAAGGAAATCTTTAATTAAGCAGAAAAATAAGCGATAAGGTAGAGATGAACTTCAGTACTAACAGTTCTACTACAGTATTAACTGTAGTAGTATGTAGTGCTGCGTTTTATGCTACCTTTGAAATCGAGAAAATGAGTAAATAGCAGTATAATTGGAGTTAAGTACTAGTGCTTTTAAGTTAATATGCTAGGTTTAAATCCTAAAATTTAACTAGCATGTATAATCTGGAGTTAGTATGCTTGTTCAAATCAGCCATTAACATTTCCAAAAAATTCATAGTTATTCAAACTCGATGATTTAAAATAAGATTATCAAATTAACAAAAATTAAAGCATTTTAAGCGCTTCAATCAAGAATAAGAATATAAGCCAGTTTGCAGTATATAAAGAGAAATAAGAGAAAAAAAAAGAAACTTACAACACCCCTTGCTCAAACTGGGCTAAACAAAAGCGTACAGTCTAGATTGTATTAAACAAGTAGTGAGAGTCTAAGTCCCATCCAGAATGGCTTATCATCCATAACATAAGTGTGGTATCTTTGAGAGTGATATTTGTGATTTTTCTTAATATTAACTTTTAATTTCACTTTAATGAAAAACTGCTTATAAGTGAGCTGTGGAGGAGCTTTTTGAAACAAACATATGATTAAGAAACTTAACACTGGTATTGACTTAAAAAATTAAAACTTGAGTTAATCTTGAAGTGATACAAAGCTGAAAAAAAAAGCTTTGTACATGATTTGAAATTTAAACTTTAGATTAAAAACTTTTAGTTATAAAAATTAAAAACTAGATTATTATTTTTTTGCCCCTCAAAGGCTTACAAAAAGTTATTATAGCCGAAGTTTGGATTGCAGCTTGTGTTCTTTTGGAGAGCAAAATTAACGAAGTGTGTTGTTGTGTGAGGTGAATTCTCCGCAAATCCCAGCATTGATTTTTTTGAGCTTTTTGGAGGGCAATCTCAGCCATCGAAATGCTTTTTGGGAATGGAGAGGATTGCAAAAATGGCATTTATAAATTGGGGGCGGGGGGTTAGTAGGGTGGAATGAAATGATTTTGGCTCGGGGAGAGGTGGTTTGCAGGGGGGAAGAAGTTGGGGGATTACAGTTGTAAATGGGTTTTGGGGGCGGGACAGAAGACTTTTAGGGGAGTGGAGCTTTGGGTCCCTCAAGTTGTATAACTTTGAATGCACTCTCTTCCCGATGTGCAATTTTTGACCCTTGTCTTTTTTTTTTAGTTAATACACTTGAGGTTTGGAGTTTAGCCATCAGTTGTATTTTCTTACTTGGCTTGATTTTGACTTTGCCTTTCACTCATGTTGGATTTGTTTGCTTTTGGCTTTCTTTTTGTTCCTTTTTCTTGAATATCGTTTCCTGCACACATACAAATGCAAAATACAATACATGTATTTTTGGTTGTTTTTTATTCTTTTAAGTTTGTTTTAAAATGGAAAAATGTAAGTGTATTAAGCACATACCAAATCCCATATAAGGTAGTGTGTGTACTCACGCAATGTTATGAAGTAAATACTCAGAAACTAAGAATCTTAATCCCCTCGACTATAACGTGAAAAGTAGTTAAAGGTTCGCGAAAGGAGAAAAATAAAGAATCAATAGCTCGACGGTCTGTTTCACCATTTTTTATATGTCGCGAAACTATTAATATTTTGGATTTTTATGTTTGACTTCTTTATTTTAAAAACATGGATCATAGAATGAGAAACGTCCATTCGAATAGTATACGGAAGTCTGTAGATAATTTAACGTCGCATTTTTCACTAGATCAAAACAAAGCAATTTTAAACAAGATCATTTGTCAATATAAGTCTAAATGTTTAAGCACTCTTACTTATGACTTGTGAACTTTCAACTCCCGACAAGGATCTATGATTTAAATGTGTGTATCATTTTGATTAAACCATGAATAAACTTCATTTATAGTCGTAATTAAGATGAATCAAGATCAGCAACAATTTTTTAGGACTTGTAACTTGATTTTAAGAGAACGAGGAATTTTTTAAGTAGAACTTTTTGCAACTCTTTACCATATAATCATAAGTCATAAAATAGGAATGCGTCTGCTTAGTTTGAACACATACATAGGGCTCGCGCCTGGCAGGATATCACAACAAGACGGTGCTTTAGTTTGAAAAACACCGTTGCTAGGTAGTGGGTGGGAAATACATAACACTTCATCTTATATGGCTAAGGATAGGTGTTTGTTTGAACCTCATAGACTGTTGGTAGGAGATATCACAACACACAAATCCCTAGAGTAAAGATGTCTTAGTTTGAAACCCACTCGTGGTTTCGAGGAGTGGGATATCACGACACATTTTTTATTTGCTATATATCAAAATGTATGTTCATTGGATAATTTTAAATTTGCTAATTTTTGGCATTCATATGTCGTTTTCGCTTTTTGGCATTTTACAATTACAATTACTAGGAACGAAAAAACTCGTTTTAAAGAATCAAGTTACAAATTGAAGGCTTTTCTAAAAAATCGATTGACTTAGTTGAAAATGAAATTGAGAGTATGATTAGGTTGGATTAAAAGCTAATGGGAGAAAAGCCAAATTTACTATATAAGCTCCTAGACGAATTTGCTCGCAATCAAAACTTATATTTAACTCTATCATTTTGGTCTTCACTTGTGTAAGCTTAGCAACAAATTTAGGATAATAGCATGGGTCAAACGCCCGATCGAGTCAAAAATTATTCTCATTTACCTTAGGAACAGTCGCACTGTGACAAAACACTTATTTTATTTTTGAAAATTTTTAAATAAATTTTTTTTTTTTTTGGTGGTAAAACCGGGGATTAGTGATAACAAACGGAGCAGGCAAAATCAATCGGAAGATCCATATAATAACGTCCTCGATGGTTTCAAAGGGCTCTTTACGCAAATCTAAGCCCATTTATGGAGTGTGCCATAAGTAAAAAGTTAGTCGTTAGATTTGGATACTGGATTCCCAAAAATGAAGTGAGGGGCGAAATCTTGATAAAATATAAGCCGAGAGTCTTCACATTCGGCCAATTGACAATTAACAACAAACACAAAGACGGGGAAATGGAAGATGGGCAAACCTTCTCAGTCAATGATTAGAAAAATAGAAGAAGATAGAAAAGTAAGCATGGGGTGCCTCCCACGAAGCGCTTGTTTAAGGTCGCTATGCTTGAGTTGGTATGTGCTTTAATCAAACCATACTTTTTTTCCTTTTTAAAAACGAGATGAATAACCAAAAACGGACTTAAAATGCAAAGATTCGGTTGTTTTGTAAATGTATTGTGAAGGACGGATACCAAGGAAAAGGACGAAAAAACAAAGCCAAAAACAATCAAAACCGGATCGAATGGAAATAAAGTAGTGAAGGACAAAGAAAGCAAAGCCAAAGACAGGTAAAGTCAAAGTCAAAGTCAATCTCAACACTTAACAGGTCAAATCGGTGGAGCCGTAATTGAAGGATTACTTTGGTTGCAATCTCAACCATCTGATGGGCCGGGAAAGCCCAATTAGTATATTGATGAAGATGTGAAGACCAAATGGGCCTCACTCATGACAATAGCCCATTGTTGTGCAATTGACAAGAGATATGAAGACTTTGAATGGCCATCCTATCCCTTTTGAAACATGCCAAATCTCAGCCATTGTACAACAAAAAACCACCAACCCTTATTGGGCTTAAAAAAGCCCAATAAAGAAGCTAAACCTTTATTGGGCCAGAACACTTAATTGGCCCAAATACAAGCCCAAAACTTATTTGGGCCCACGCCACACCCAGTTGGGCCCAATACTTAACCAGGCCAGGGACCTTGCCCAAAAAAATTTTTTATAAACTAGGGACTGAAATTGTCAATTTTGAAACTGTTTTATAAAAGAAAAGTGTTTTTAAATTTAAAGGGATGAATTTGCAAGTTTTCTAAAACTTCTATCTCTTTATAAACACAAGGGTTTAAACTGGCCAATAGATATTCTTTCTTAATTCTTTAGTGTTTTAAAACCCTTTTGCCAATTTCCAAACTCGTATATAACTAAGAGAAAAAGAAACAAAAGAAATGGCAAGTGAGTAAAACTTTAGGGTTTCTTTTTGGGCACTTGAAACCTTCAAAAACCTGTGAACCAATAACAGCTCACCCCTCTCAACCTTTCCCGCCAAACCCCTTGAACCCCCCACCATCACGAGAGACACCCCATTCCTTTACCCACACACTCGTTTACCCAGTCCCAACCTAAACCCACAACCCACTAACTCTTAAACTTGCCATGTTGGCAATCTCACCAAGCCCGAGCAACATCAATGGCGGGATTGAGCTTAAAAGAAGCACACTTGCCATCCAATGGCTAGGATTGATACTGAGGCTTTGTACACACACAAGAAACACAGCAAGAAGAAGAAGCAAGCAAAAGGACTTCTATAAAAGGAAGAAACACAAGCCGAAGACACAAGTTTTTTACTTAGCTTTATTTTACTTAACTTTTTATAAAAATTGTAGCTTAAGCTTCCAGCTTACTTTTTATTGTAACATTGTTGTTTTTAAGCAAATTAATTGAAATTTAAAGTTTATCTCAAGTTTCTTAAATTTTCATTTGTGAGTTCTTAAATTCGTGTTCAAATTGTGAAGAAAAGTATGTTTTTATGGTTGCTTAATAATTCCATTATCCCTAATCTCAGTTTGTTTTAATTAGTTTTAAGTTAAATCAGTTAAAAAGTTCTTTTTACTTAGTTAAGGGGGTGTTTGGCATAGCCCGAAAATGGGTCATATGGGGGTGTGGTATGGGTCACAAGCACTCAGCCACCTTTGGCTGAGTGTATGTGCCTAATTAGACCAATCTAATTACACATTTTAGTACAAAATTAAGTTTTAGTTGAGCCTTCACTTTCTGTCATATTTTTACAAAAAAAAATTAAGCTTCAAAGCTTAAGCTGTTGAGACAGCTTAAGCTTCACCATCTTTGAGCTCTTTTAAGTCACAAAAAAGCCTTTTAAAAGCCATATGTTCTGTCCTTGTTAATTTGACCAAGTTAGTCAAAGTTTGGTCTTTGCAATTTTTTTTAAAACCCTTGATTTTTAAGCCAAAAATCAGCAGGTTTAATTGTTTCCTAGCACTTCATATTTTGGAAACTAGCTTATTGGTGTCCCTTTTCAATCTGTTTGGGATTGCTTTTGGGTAAAATTCACTTGAGAGCTTATTTTCATAAGCCCAAAATAAGCCCCTCAGCCACTGTTGCCCTCCCCTGGTGCAAAAAGCACTCTTTCAGCCATCTTTTTCTTTGAAAATAGATTAATAAGCACTAGATTATTTTGTAGTTTCATTAAGCCCCTAGGTAGACCTTTATTTCCCCAAAATATTGTAGCTTAATTCCCCCTCTAGGGTAGCTTATTTAGGCTGCAAAGTAGCCCTTTTTCTGCTTTTTTACAATTAAGTCAAGTTAGCTTATTCTTGTTTCAGCTTATTTTAGGGCTTATTCTTGCTGCATTTAGTTAAAATAAGTAGAAATAGCTTAGTTAAGTTAATTTAATCACTTTTCAGCTTAATCTGAGCTCTTAAGCTCCAAGAAAAAGCCAATAAGCTATTTAAGCTTGTTAAGCTTCTGCCCGATAAAAAGCCCACTTTTCTGGCTTATTCAGCCCCTTTCATCCCCTAGTCCTTTTATAAAAAACGATAAGCTAAAGGCCCTTTACAACTTTGCTTTTTTAAGTTTAGCTTAATAAGCCTTTTGGACCTACCTTGCATATCGGGGTTACTTTCAGGGACCATTTGTGTAATTTACTCTTTTATAAGTTAACTCTGTTAGTATACCAAGTTAGGTTTAGGTTACCTCGTTAGTCCCAAATGCCTTACACTGTTAGTCCTTGTAGTTAGCAGCCAGTTAAGTAATTAATTTAATTTAATTTAGTTTTAGGTTTAATTTTAATTAGTTTAATTAATATAAAATGCTACAGTAACTTTTAGGGCTTTTTATATTTTTAGATTCCTCAACTTTTTCTTTATTTAATTTGATTTTTTCAGATTTTTTATAGTTATATTTTCTGTCTTTTTATATTTAATTAGTTTTAAATAGTTTTTAATCTTAGAAGATTCATAAAAAATACAAAAATTAACAAAAAAATATTTTTCTTTTTAATAAAATTTTATTTAATCAGTTAGTTTATATTAAAAATATAAAAACTTATGTAGGGTAATTTTTGCTAAAAATTCAGTTCCGGGCCCGTTTACGAGCCCGGATTTTTCGTTTCTTACCGTTTTGTTCGTTTT
>BQNB010157800.1:0-12929 GCA_026074375.1 Tanacetum coccineum
ATGCCTGAATAACACTTCACAAAAGAAAAATGTCGCTAAGCCAAAAGATCAACGTAGACCCTCTTTTTAGCATAGACCCATTGAAAACATCTAGGCCTTCCATCTACATCTCATCCTATGGCGGAGATTAATTGGAATTAAATAAAAACACATTTTTATTAAACTTACAAGGGGTAACATTGTGATTTCACATTCACAAATTCACTTCCCACTCCACTCCCCATATCTGTAAACACACACACACACTCTCAATCACACTCACACACACTATGTCGCCTCTCTCTATAGATCTTAACCACCCCAACTTATTGAACAAACCCTAATTTTACCCCCAAATTGTATGGAAAGTGGATTTGCGTGATGAAATCGCATCGAGGAAGGGTAAATCAAAGGTTGATTCATCATTTACTAAAGATGACGAAGTTGTGAAAGGTATTTTTTTTGCTTTTATGCTTATTTTTTAGTTGATTATGCGTAAATAGTATTAAATAAGCGTTATAATTGTTTTTTATTTGATTATGCTTATTTTTTTTACTTATATTCGTTATTTGTATGCTTATTATTCACTTATTTATATGCTTATTTGATTATGCTTAGATATTAGTAGATAAGCCTTTATAGTCGTGTGTTTATTTGATGAGTTTATTAAGTAGTTTCGGTTTAGATATAATGCTTATTTTTATGCTTATTTTGATTAGTTCATTGTTTGTGTAAGTAGTAGTATTAGTTGACTACTTATTTTTCTAGAATCACATTTGATTCTTAATTTAAAAAGTGGTTTAGATTAGTGCTTATTAAGTAGTTTCGGTTTAGATTAGTTGACTACTTATTAAGTAGTTTCGGTTTAGATTAGTGCTCATTTTTATGCTTATTTTGATTAGTTGACTGTTTGTGTAAGTAGTAGTGTTAATTAACTACTTATTTTTTTAGAATCACATGTGATTGTTAATTTAGAATCACTGTTTATTGAAGTGGTTTTAGTAATTGTTGATTAGAAAATGGCATTTGATAGTATTTTGTTAAGTATTTTTGATTTTATAATCAGTAGTTAAAAGTAGTTAAAGATGAAGTAGTTTTGATGTTGATAAAAAGTTTATGCAATTCCAAACACCCTGTAGTTAATTTTGGATGGGCATTTATATGTAACTACAAATGTGTTTATACCAGGTTTACAAATGTGTTTCTCTTTATATGTAGTATAGATTTAACATTGATTGGAATCAAAATTTGTTTTCGGGTAGACTAAATCATTGGAACAAATGATTTAAGACTTGAATTACATGTAATGTTAAATGAGATACTTGAATTACAAGTTTTATCTTTATAGGATCTACTTGTGGATAGGTAGAGTGGATTAAAAAAATCAAGTGATCATATGCGTTTGTGCGGGATTTGTTACATATATAAGTGTAAGTTAAGGTATAAAAAGTTTATATAAACATCCAATCAATATATACAGTTGATTTCTTATATAAACCATACAATTTTGTTTGCGGAAAGACCAGGAATAACTATAGCCAACACTTAGTTGGACTTGTAATTTTGTATATGATAGATAAGACGATAAGTGAAATGCTGATTTCCAATTTTTTATAAAACGGATAGCTATTCTGTTTCATTTTCAAGTGTCTTTGTGTGAAAAGAATCTAGGAGAAAACATGATAAATTCGTTTAGATCATATATTTAAGTTATGTGATGTTTTTTTCCTAAGCGTCATAGTAAAATGTGTTTTACTTTCATTTGCGAAAGCAGTTAATGCTAGAAGAAGTTTGATAGGGCGGCCTATGTTTTTCATATCATATATAGGAACTTGTTTGTTGTGACTAAGGCCTCTCTAGAATATTCATTTATGCTATATTTAGCATATGGCAATAACGACCATAAGTTGTAGCATAAGGTGGGTCGAACAATGACTGATTTGATTTCTATCCTGTTTCTGCAATAAATAAGATTGACGCTATAGTAAGTTGCTGCGTTTTTCCTATGTAATAAGCAAAAAATCACATCCAAGGGATGCATTTATGATCTTGTTGTAGTGACTAATAATATAGTCAAATAGTTGTCTCACTCACTTAACTGGCTTATTGTTTGCATGCTGTTAAGTACCCTTTGATTGCATACAATTTGAGAAAGGCTAGAATTTAGTCATGTAAGGTAAGTTGCAGATTCTAATTCCCCCTTTCTATTCGGGTTAAATAGGAACACCTTCAGATTTTTGTCAAAAAGAAAATCCTCATTGCCATAGCCCCAAAGGGGGATTGAGATGAAAGGAATAAATGGACAAGGCATAATTCAAGTAGAAACAGGGACATGTAGCTGTCAAACTCAGGAAACCTCACTATCTTTTAGTCTTCATACCAGTCGGATGATTGGAAGGATGAAGGTTTAACCAAAAACAGTTTATAGTGTATTCATCGCCCTTATATTTTAAGTGGACAAAAAAACCTGTTATAAGAAATTAGCCTATGTATCTGACTGCTAAAGCAGTCGCAGCTACAAAGCAGAAAGTGGAAAATTATATATCACATGCCATACGCGATGCTCCACATATAACTCCATTGCAGTTTTGGTGTCTTCGATTATTAATTGGTTTGATATGTTGTCTTTAGGAAATGAAAACTCTTCTGTTTATTTTTCCTTTTATTAAGGATTGAATCAATGTACATATATTATACCTATATTCTTCAATATGTTGAGGATTTGGAGGTTGGGTGTTGTTACTGTTAATGTTTTGAGGATCTTTTTACTTTCTATTACACTCCTCTTTTGGTACAACTATTTTTAATTTTTAACTGAAATGCTTTACCGTTTTATAGTTCCAAAGATTGGAGATTTGCTGAAATGCTTTACCAGGTATGCACCATTCATCACTTGTTATACATAGCATCTAGGTGGTCGCTAACATACTCAAATTCTATTGTTTAGATGTGTGAGGTTTGCAATTGAAATCGCTAGAGTGCAAGATCTTGGCATGTTGGGGCAAGGAAGTGGAGAAGAAATTGGTACCTATGTTGAAAAGCTGATGACCAGTGAACTTTCAGGGAGCGTTATTGATAGTTGTCGTGTCGGAGAAAGATAGTGTTTTTAATTTCGGGTTAGGTTTAGATGTTCATGCTTGTCTTTTGGTAAATAATGATGGTCGTAGTACTGATGTAGATCTAAACAAGTAATGATGGTAGTCTTTGAAAACCTGATGTAGACGTGTTGTCGTATGTTTTTATCTAATGTAAACGATTTATATGCCGAGGAATGAGATTGCTGTGTTTTATCATTTTTATTATCTTTTTTTTGCTAAATGTCATAATTTGATGTTGTAGTCTGGGAAAGTTATTATATCTAGATCACATGTGATTTGTTTACAAATCGCATGTGATTTGTTCACAAATCACATGTGATTTAGTTATGAATCACATATGATTTTGTATTAAGTTTTACAACTTTCACAATCACATGTGATTATTGTAAAATCACATGTGATTCTGAGGATGTAACTTTACAATTTGAATTTTTATTCAGTTAAAAATATTAAATTTGCATCAAACAAAAAGTATTCAATTATACATAGATGTATTAAGATCCGCATAAGAATTTTCCAACAGTTCAACAAAAATATAGAAAAAACCAAATCTAAACAAAGTATGATATAAAAAAGTGCAAATCTAAACAAAGTATGAAATTCAAGAAGCGTTAGTCGCTTGTTCAACTACATCAATATCTTCAATCACATTTTCCGGTGTCCATGAAAGAGGCTTAGGCACTTGAACCTCAACTTCTCTCCATATCTCTTTGTGTTTCTTTTTAACGAGTGGTATTATATTGCTTCTCCAACGCCTCAAAATGTACTTTTCCGAAATCACTTCAATACCACGGTTCTTCAAAACACATAATACACGTCGACATAGAAATCCATAACGAAAAAATGCCTACAAGTACATTCCACTGACCCATTTTCAAGAGAACACAAAACCTTATTACATAACACAAAGAGGCACAAAATCAATACTTATGTTGGAATCACACGTGATTTACATAAGAATCACATGTGATTTACACAAGAATCACATGAGATTGTTGTAACAGATAACATTTAATAAATATTTATTAAAACTACAATTAAATGACCTTGTATTCTGCTACATTGTCACATTCCTGCACCATCTCTAATCTTAACCATGTCACAACCCTCTTTCGTTTTAAACTCTTGTAATGGAACCTGTTACGAAATCACAAATAAAAACACGCACATGTAACAAATAACAAGAAACATACATAACTTTCTAAGACAAAAAAACATAAATCTCAGAACCACCAACACCAATTCACCAAGCTTTAAAGTATATCCTAAGTACCACACTACATTTACACCCTTAGTTCAAACACTCCATATTCAGCCTTATGCATCTACACATCACATAAACTGAACATTAGAGTAATATAACAAATCACTCAGAAAGGCATCATCAAGAACATTAGGATCACATAATAAGTTTATAAAGATGGTATACCAGATAAAAATCACATGTGATTTACACAAGAATCACATGTGATTTACACCAAACTTTTATAAAAATTGCAGATTTAAGACAAAAAAAACTCAGTTATGTCCAACACAGCCATTGTCGACCCATACAAAATCGCGAAGCACATGTGATTTACCTTGAACAAAAATAGATTCTCTTATGTATATGGATCATCAACAACTTCATCCATAACCTGAATTTCAGAATCCACCACCTGGATTGCAGCATCCAAAACTCGAACACCAACTAACTTTGTTTCATTTAACTGATTAACATCATTTTTTTAGCAAACCTCTTGCGATTTATGCTGCAATCGATCAAAAATCGATCAAACTTTGATAAAACTGCCCAATCATAAATAAAAACTTACTAAATCACGTGTGATTATCATAGTCTCATTTCATCAAACACATGGTGTGCATCAACAATCATAACATGTGATTTACCTAGAGTAGCTACGAAATCTTCTTCTGCATCTTTATCAACATCAATATTATCCACATCCTGGATTTCAGTCTTAATCAAAAGATTTTCATCATCAACAACCAAATCGGATTCGATTAACTCAGTATTATCCATATTTAGGGTTAATCGATTTATGATGATTTGAATGGTTTATTAAAGTGATTTGAGAGGTTTATTGTAGTTATGGTTAATCGGCGGTGGTTGGTTGCGGTGGTTTTAATCATCGGTGGTTAGTTGCGGTGGTTAGTGGATGGGTAGAGGAGAGAACCGATCGAATGTGTGTGTTTTTTGGATAAAAGTGAAGTGGCTGTATAAATTTATGTATTTATAGTTACCATATTTGCCTTTGGATGTAGGATTTCTTATTTAATCATAACCCTTGGATCAAAAATAGATGGATGGTGGGGATGGGTTCATTTGATCTATTCTAAATAAGGGATCTTTAGGGATCTCAACTCTATGTCTATATATATATACATATGTCTAAATACATATACATATATATATATATATACATATATCTATATATATACATATATCTATATATATACATATATATATATATATATATATATATATATATATATATATATATATATATATATATATACACACACATATATATTTATATATATATATATACTCACACAGATAAATATTCACTATATTATATTTTTTATTTATACACACACACACACATCATATATATATATATATATATATACATATATATATATACATATATATATATACATATATATATACATATATATATATACATATATGTGTGTGTGTGTATATAGGTATCTACATGTATATATACGTATCTACATTATATATAAGAGGAGAAATGACACATATTATTCCACTTGGCATCCCACTGCCATGTCATAATGTCCAGTCATCCTTCAATCCATGTCATCAATTATTAGTTTAGAAAATTTGAAATTAATGCATAAATTATTTTACATATTTAGAAATTTCGAATTTTGTTAATGCATAAAATATTTTGCAATTTTATAAATTTTGAAATTCATTAAAAATATTAGATACCCAAGTTTCGAACCTATAACCTCAAGGATATCAATTTAGGACCTAACCACTGGACCAAACCCATTTTTTGAAATACATGTTCAAAATAAACATGTATGAGGTTTTGTGAAAAGTTGTAATTTTATAAATATAGTCATAAGTATTTTTTTTCCACTAATATTATTTACAAAATATTTAGTAATCTACATTCTAATGATAAACCACATATGTATCTTCTTCTCCAAACTCTAGAGATCGTGGTTCGATTATAGAAAGCAAGAAGGTACTTCTGATTTTCAATACACTTTAGTGCTAATTGTTTTCTGATTCTAAAGATTTTGAGGTTTTTTTTGTGTTTGTGTGTGGTTGTTCCCTTTTGCTGTCCAGATATAATAATCTCATAGTGGTGGTATCTCGTGTTACTATTTGGGAGCATAATTTTGTCCCTCGTCGTGTGTTTTTTATGGAAAGAAGATGTGCAACTTCCATGGTGTGGTTTTCTCTTCACCTTTGCATTGCCTTTTATTGTTACACTCCCCATTGGAGTTATACAAGCTACTACCAACCAAGTACGTTACTAATGTGAGCTTTTTACATTCACATGTCATAAAACAGTTTATAACTTTTAATTTTATTAATAATGTATGCAGCAACGCAACGGAGCTCGACGGTTTTTATTGACAAAAAATATGGAAGAAGACGGTTGTATCTTGAGCAGGTAACAACTTGCAACATGTCTCTTAACATATCTCCTAATGATAAACCCTAATTATAACTGTTATGTATTTACTTTTCTTCAACTGCTTTTTTCTCTGAATATAATCTTGAAATTATGCAATGCTTGGTTCTTAATTTTTTGTTATGATAGTTCTGGTGTACCGGTAATAGCCGTCAACAGCTTGTAAAATGGTCAGTTCTATTTTTTTTGTCTTCTTCCCTTTATCATTGAACCATACAAATCATTATGTTATTGTGATTAGTTATGTTATTGACTTATTGTGATTGTTTTCTTCCTAGCATTTTGGCAAACACAAGGGTTGAGTAAAAATTTCGCAAGAGTAACATGAATAACCTAGCATGGATTTGATGTATGTATAGACACTTTAAGTGTTTGCTTCTGTTGTATTTTGATATTGTTTCTATATTATGAAGGGTGCTCCAGCTAAAGTGTATAGGAAAGAGGACTTGAATACAGACGCACCTGAATTAGGACACATAAGAGGCACTAGAGTTGGTCTTTCAGGACCTGATATCGGGGGAGTGCAGAGTGTAACCTCGGTTCATGGCTTATCTAAACCAGCCTTGGTAGTCCGCAATCTAATGGAACAGGTAAAAGAATGCTTGCAAGCTAAAGCATCTGGACGTATAGCCAGATGTGTTAATATGGTTCTTTGACTTATTTTACACCTACTGGTAGTTATATTTTAGTCTTCAAATTTTGCCATTCTGTAATCTACTTCTATATCTTTTTTATACTGATGATTATCTATATATAATTGGATTGATAAGTGTTTGATAACATGAACAAGCCAAACTTTTTACCCAACCGTTCGTGAATGAACATTAATTCCACATACCACGAGATCGGTTTTCAAACATATCCATCGTCATAGCTAGCTTAACTTCTTCTTTTTTAATGTCATTAGTCATAGTTGGTTTCCATATATTATGTGAATTTTTAATCTCACTTTTCAACTACCTGCTAATCTGCTATTGGCCGTACAAACCAAATCATGATACTAAAATATATTTTTAATCTCACTTCCTATTTTGTCAGCACAATTTTACAATAAATGATACACAACTGATGGCTGACATTTTAGAGATTGTACATCTAACCTTTTTTATTTAGAAAACAATTATAACGAGTTTAATAAGTGTAAGCAAGTTAAACGGATGACTAACCTTGGGTACAAGAAAACCCCTACAATTATATATAAACTCATCGTCAGTTTGCTTAGCATCAAGAAGTACAAATATATAGCAGAGGAAGGACTGTCCAGGTTCACCTAAAGTGACTTCTACTCGACGAACTGGGCTAAGTTCTTATAAATTCCCTTTGACCCCAATTAAAAGGTCTTTAAGTGAATACAATATATCATTACCATCAGAGCACTTTTTGATAATTGATAATTGCATATTGATTTGGTTTGACTGCTGCAGTTACTACTGATCAAGAAACAGATAATAGCTCTTTGATAAACTGGGAAAAAACTGTATAAACATCAGTTTTTGTTGCTGATGTTTTAGCTATTTAAATTTATAGGAGAAAGAAGGCTAGAAGCTGGTGCTATGGTACTTGTAGAGTTTGATAAAATCAACGACCAAGATCATGTAGCAATACATGAAGTTATGGAGCAGTAAACTGTAACTATTGCCAAGGCTGGTATTCACGTGTCCCTAAATGTTCGTTGCGGTGTTGTAGCAGCTGCTAATCCTATCTATGGAACAGTAAGTAGTTTAATTACATCTGATGGACTAAATTCATGCGTTATGTTCTACCCTTAATTATAGCTTTGAAATTTCTTATATACTTTTTTCAGATATGAGACCGAATCATGTTTCCAACTATGAGAATTTTAGCTCAGGTTGTAGAAGAAGTTGTCATCCAAACACCCTCTAAGAGCTTATTAGCTTATTTCATTGTTTTAAAGAAGGCAATCAATCGCTATTTGTTTTCAAAATATAAGTTTTTGTATGTTTAAGGATGGTTAAACCTTTGGTTTGAGGATTAAAAACAACATGGAATCGGTTAATCAAAGGGGAAAGTGGTAAAAGAACTTTATCTGTTAAAGACCTAAAGATAAGTGGATTTGAGAAATATACTCATGCGTATACATTTGATCAGTTAACTTCTAAAGTTGCTGCTATTGTGCCATGTGGTAACTAAACCTGGTGAGTTAAATGAGTAATCATGGCTAGATTCTATCTATCATAATAAAATATTTGCCAAATGCCGAATATAATGTTTTGATACTTAAGATAATAAATCTTGGAATTGCGGTCTTTTAACGCAGCATAGTAGATGATGGGTCATTAAAGACCAGACATGTGTCATCTAATCTTGATTCTTTGGAGTTTACTTTCACAAAGTCTGCAATAGGCATAGCCCACAGGTAAAGCATAACTATTTTTCAAACGTATTACAGGAGTTTGAAGATTGGCCATGGCTCAATGAAGCGATGTAGTCTATGATTTTTTGACTTTCAGCCTAAATTGTCAAAATATAATGATGTGGTAATGGCTTTAAGAGGTGCAAGTGAAAAGCATCATATAGTTTTGAACAATCTACATAAGCCTTTTTCTATGGAGGAATCAGTTGTAGAACCACTTGGACATCCTTTTGACTCGTGACACATCTAAAGGATGATCACGTTGCTGACATGCATGATGGATGTAAGTTCAACAATCTGATTGCTGGAAAGGACACACATGGAATGGAAAATGCCTGGTGGATAATAAGTGTAAGTGGCGCTATCTTTCTAAGGGTCATTAACATGTTAATACCGTCACATGCTTGTCTTTTTTAATCTATTATATACATGCTGCTTTATTATGCCGATTATCTGATTAGGAAAGTATTGTAGTGATAGAAGGTTCCAAGAAACCAGGTCTCATTGCATAAGAAGCTTCGAGTCACATGCCACTATCTTAACTCAACCAACATTTTCTTGGCTTTCATTAAACTTGAAGAGAAAGTCCTGAAGAATAAATGTCCAACGTTGTCACAGAATCTGTAGGTATGCAAATGCCCCTGTTCGTGCTACAAAAAAAATCAGCATTCACACAATGATGACACTGTATATTAACAAGCCAGAGACGGTTTATTGGCCATTTATAAAATCTTATTATAGACGGTTGAGGCTCAGGTAGAGGTGGAAAAGAATGGCACGCTGCGCAAGTGAAAACAAGTTGGATTGGGTTTTTTTGGTTGACCTACAAAGATGCTTATCTATTTTCCTATGACGATTAATGCATTGAATTCTTACAGAAACAATAATATTACAGCCGTATATTGTTTTCATTTTTGCTAATTCGGCCCACTTTATCTATTATCATTTTTACTACAAAGTATTATTTGACATGTTTGAGCAAAGTCGACGTGTCAAACAGAATCAGAAATAATATCCCATTGTTGAAAACACTAAAGAGATTGTATTATATTAGCTTTGCGCATCTCCTAAATCCAGCTCTGACCATTTTTACTACAAAGTATTTTTTTCAATTCTGATGAGCAGGACTTGGTCAAAAGATATGGACAAATGCCATCACCACCGGAAAGATATACCAGGTACTGAAAATGAGACTAGCTGCTCAAGATATGTTAGATTACAATCTTTTTGACACAGTTGATATACATATGGACTAATTGGTTATGTTTTTTTGGGTGAAGTCTGTTATTGACAAGGAATAAAGGGGAGATTATCTAGGAAAAACGATTCAGGTTGTGCCACATATTACAGATGCCATTCAAGATTCGATAGAACGCGTTGCAGCTATACCTGTAGAAATAAAAAAAAGTTCACCTGACGTTTTTGTTATTGAGTTGGGCGGTACTATAATTATATCATTGTAATTACTTTAGTGTCTAACTGTCTATATATTATTTTGGGCTGAGAGGTCGTGGAAAATTTCACAAGCCCCGATGACAACCTTCTTGATGAGTTCCCTTGTCTGCGTTCGAGAAGGACT
This sequence comes from Tanacetum coccineum, assembly GCA_026074375.1. NCBI lineage: Eukaryota > Viridiplantae > Streptophyta > Magnoliopsida > Asterales > Asteraceae > Tanacetum > Tanacetum coccineum. The sequence goes on from BQNB010157800.1 coordinate 10,711, forward strand.
TATGAAGGCTGAGAAAGCTTGAAATTAAGCCAACGGAAGTATTGGTACAAGATTTAGGGTATTTTAAAGACTTCATCAGTCACAAAGATAAAATGGTAGTTATGGAGTTTGCGGTAGAGTGTTGTAAAGACTTCTCGACTCGAATTGGTGTGTTGACTGCGCCAATATGTTGCCCAGTACAAATTTATTTTGCATTTTTTAAGGTAGTTATGGAGTTTGCGGTAGAGTGTTGTAATGTAGTAGTTGTTTATTAAATATCAAATCCTATGTGAACTACTATTTGTTATGGGAAAATGCTAAATTAAGCCATCAGTTTATGAGGAATAGGAGTTTGTTTAAGCTTACCTGTTATTACAAAAGTGTAGGATGTGCCGTCTATGAATGCCACTGATGTTAATATGCAAGATGCCCTTGCACATGTTAGCGCCTCTTATGAGCAGGCTTGAATAGATTTGCACAGGCTTATTGATAAAGAAATGGAACGCTTTAAGATATATGAGAAGGAAAAGAAGACACAAGCATCCTGTAAGGAACGCCTTGAACAACCACCTAAAAAGTATGTCTTACTATATGTCTATGTATTTGTCATACACCTGTATAAATACCAACTTGTGCATCAATGGGTACAACCCTTTATTTTCTTTTGCTTTTTGTAAGAGCTCATATGTATAGATCGATGTCAATCTGGTGGTTTTTGATATTTCTAGGCCTTTTGGTTGCTGCAACAAGAGTGTTTGGGACTTACTTTAGCGCGTCAACAAATATGTCCTAATGACTAATATGTCCTAAGTTTATACCCATTTTCTAATGACTAATATGTCCTAAGTTTATACCCATTTTGATGTATTTGGCGTAATTCATACCGTATGTGATAATTGGAGGAAGAAAACCGACAAATAGATATTGGGAATTTGAAAATGCCAATGGCGGAGTATGAAATGTAATCGTGTACAAGACTTATTGTTTCACTTTTTCTTCACTTTTGTTTCGCTTTTTTAGAGTATAATGCCATTCTCAAAACTTATTGTTTCACTTTTACAGCAAAAAGAACACAACCTTAACACCAGCCTAACATCCTTTGCTACATATATATTACTATCTGTTGTTAGTTTGGGCAAAGATTACTAAGGATAAAGTAGTAAATTCATTATATTATAAGGGTAGTACTAAATCTGTTGTATTTTTTTACTTTTAATTACATGCTTATAAATTAAAAAACTATTCTTATGAGTAAAGATGAGCAAAGGAAAAACTTATGCCTGACATATATTGAACACATGCTTTTAAGTAACAACAAAAGTTTGAAAATAATATCCCCAACATGTCGTACCATAAGGCAGAAACCACAATGAATGGATATAACAGGTTGGTGTACGATGAACTTGCATACAACAAAGACATATGAAGAGAAGAACATCAAAGACTCTATGGTACATTGATGGACGAACAAAAAGGAATATACGAAAGTATAATGGATTATGTTGATAAGAACAAGGGAAGGATGTTCTTCGTATACGGATATGGCAGGACAGGTAAGACTCACCTGTACAAGACTATGTCAGCGGCATACATTTTTCAAAATTCAAATCAAGTTCAAACTTGATAAGTTATAAAGATCTACATAGTTACAAATATAATATGAATAGATATGGTTTTTTTATATTTTTGAATGTGGAATACTAACAAAATAGGGGGAATTTTAAAAGTGTTTTTAAAATTAATTTTGTTAATCACTCTATAAAAATTTCACATTATTCGTTGTATAAAAATTTATTCATTTCTTTTTTTTTTTGTTTTTTTCTCTATAAAAATTTCACGTTGTTCGTAAATCATTAACCGTAACTTAATTTTTTCCCTTGGATACTCACAAGGCGAGCTCGGGTGAACAGGAATTGTTCATCACTAGTGTAATGATAAGGGTTATATCACTTGCCAAAGATGCCATCAGGTATGTTGTTATTGATCAAGTATTTATTTAGAGTGAGCATAATAAGGTGTAGCCTAGATGATGCATTAGTATTAAATATAAGACTGAGATATTAAACATAATAAGGTTTAGCTTAGATGATGCATCTATTTGGTTCCTGATCTTTGTAGACTTAAACTACTATAATTATATTGTATAACTATCTTATTTAAATCTTAGGGGTCAATTGATGAATCACTTTTATTACGTATACGAGTGAATGCATTTTCTTTAGAACATGGTGTTGACATAT
>BQNB010157801.1:3734-15107 GCA_026074375.1 Tanacetum coccineum
AAACCCCCACACCCTTCCACCTTGCTAAGCTACCTTCCTAGCATTCCATACTCACCCTATAGGCTTCCTTAGTCACCACTCTACCCGCACCTTGGCCACTACTATAAGAAACTTGGGCACCAAGTTGGTTTCACCCCTATATAAGCCGAAACATACACACCCTTTCATTTCATCCTTCAAACTCAAACACACACAGTCAAATGGAGTTCTAGCCATTCCCAAACAGTAGCAGAAGATCAAGAGAATCCCTAAGATCATAATTGAAGCCAAGAACCAAAAGGAAGAAGCCCTTGAAGTCGTTACTAGGCGTGCGAACCTAAAAATCCTTATTCGACACATTTTTAGCTCAAGTAATCTAAAATCTTGTTCAATAAGCTCATATTCTTTTTTAAATCTTTCATAAGGTTTGTTAGATCATATATAAACTCTTGTTTGAAGCCTTGAATCCTCAAACCCATGTGTTTTTTTATTAAAACCCTAAAAATGACCCGTTTTGATTTTCAAGCTAACGAATCCTTTTTCTAAACTTTTGATACGTTAGAACATCTTATTTTAGCTTATTTTAATAAGCTATAACCTGCAAATATCATTTGGAATCCTAAAATAAGCTTGCATGGCTTTTTTGGACTTGATTTGCAAATGTTTTCATGCATAGGGGTATATATCGTAACTTTCTGAAATTTATAACTAGAGGGGCTGAAAATGTCATTATTCCAAAGTTATAACTAAAAGGACTTATCTTGCCAAGTTTCAAAGTTAAAGGATTAAATTATATATACTTTATATGTAAAGGACTAAACTTGTAAAAGTTTATAAACCAAGGGTATATATTGCCATTTTTGCAAACTTAAAAATATAAAATATAATATTTTTATATAAATTATAAAAATATGTATTAATATTATAAGACTCGATTCTATTAAAACTCGATACATTTATCGTTATTAATCATCGATCGACGCATTATAAAATAATTACGTTATATATTTAACGTAATTTATCACCGACTAGCTTTTGAAGAAACTTAAAATCTTAACGTATCACGTTACTAGGGAGCTTCATGTGAGAGATTTCATTTGGGTATACATTTTGACGAGTTTGCTGGATTTACGATTTAATGTGTCCTGGCTCCTCAAACGTTTACTACATGACCTCTAAATTATGATGGCCCGAACAGTGATACAATATTTTCATTAATTTAATAATCAAAGTAATACTTGTTAAACTTTATAAGTTTTTGAAACATTAAATCATCACCTATAAGACTTGAATATTACCTGGTTGCTGTGACGAGGCCGTTACTTTCACTTGATATACGTTTGCATCCAATCAGATATTCCCTGTTGAAGGTGAGTTTCTACCCTCGCATTTTAAATTTTATAATGTTTTATAAACCCGCTGAGGGGGATCATGCTATAACTATGAATCCGAGTGTTTTACAATTTCTTCTTTTTCGTATGCTATCCTGATTTTATTATGCCTAAGTCTTACTTTTGCCATTAAGACCCCACTATCATGAACCGTTAATTACTTTTCAGAGTAAGCGCGAATGCTGTGAATAGATCTATTTGGGACTGAACTCCCCCGTTGGTGTACCTATACTTTCTGGTAACCAAACACACTTCATTTGAATCACTATGTGGGTGTTTGGCAAAGGCACCCGTTGGGGCAACTTCTTGTGATTATTGATTATCTCAAGGTCTTGGTGTCATGAGCTTAGGGCAATAATACTATTTTCTATAATTTAATTGTTATAATTGGCAAATTATTACACTTATGGGGATTACAACGTAACCCACTATGACTTGTAATTCAAACTGTTTAACATAAACCTATTAGTTTCATTCAAACTATTGTGTGACCTTTTTAGCATGTTTATCTTGGATAATTGAGCAACTTAAGGCACGGAGTGGCACGGACTTGAAGATGGCTAAACTGTTATCATTCAAACTTTATGTTTTCATGTAGATTTTGGGACCTCTGTTTGTAAAAACTCTGATGAAATAATGAATGATAACTTATCTTTTAAAAACGTCTCTTTTGAGTCGTTTTCTATGATTATGACTGTTGTACTATGAAATAATACCCCAGATTAGCTTCCGCTGCTATATGTAAAAAATAGGGGTGTTATAGATTGGTATCAGATCCACGGTTATAGAGAACAAGGTTGAAACCTTAACTATAACTACTTTTCTTTTTTCCATCTAAGAAAGTCCTTCGTGCCACTACATCTCCCGAATAGTATGTAAAGTACATAACTATTATACTATTATGTTATTTACCACTGGGTTGTTAACAGAGTGATGTCTTCTCCCAACCACCCTACTTCCAATATTGAGGATGCTTTTTCCTCTAACTTTCCTGACTATATCCCGGCTTCCCCGGACTATGTCCCAGCTTCACCAGGAAAAACTTATTCTAGCTCTTCAAATAACTCATTTGGTTTAGTTCCAATAGCTTCACCAACTCTTTCACTTTTTCATGATGACCCCTATATGAAGGTCATGCATGCATACTATGCTAAAGAATCACCTATTCCACCGCCAACTATTGTGCCTCCATCTTCAATGCTATCTCCAATGTTTAATCCTCAAGAATTCTTTCTTCCTGAGGAATTATTGCCACTTAAGAAACGAGGTCGTGACCGATCATCCTCCTCTACTTCTGCCCTACCTCAAGAATTTGAGATAGGAGAAAGCTCTCGTAAGACAAGTCTGGAACGTCACGAAGAGCAAATTGAGGAAATTTTGAATCACCTAGATGAACTCTCCTATTCGAACTTGCATTGAGCACATAGGATGATAAAATAGAAGTTTGTAAAAGATGGCGTAAATCATTCAACAAGATTTTGACAATTTGGTAAGTGAACTCCGAGAGTTCTCATACTCAAATTGCTAAACTTTAAAGAAGCAAATGGGAAATAAATAGCAGGATGCTCTGGCTCGCTTCAATATTGTAATCTAGAAATAATCATTGAAGATATCAGGTCGTCACAAGCAGATAAGGAAAGTCTTCTAAATGAATCTCATGAACACAAAAAATAGCAGAAGGACCATTCAGAACTAATAGGTTTAGATATAGTTATAGCTTTTGATAGAACCTAGTCGACGGGATGTGTGGTATAAATAACAAACAGCTTGTCAAATTTGACTTTGTCTAGTACAAAGGCACCGCTTTCAAGTCGTTCATGATAAATAATATAAATGGATGATCCCGTTTCTTATTATCCCGTGTCCTATATTTCATCTCCTTCTTCATCATTATAAATCTTACCATGACCCCTAGAAAATAAACTAATAAGTTAGATGCTTGTTAGAATCCATATCAAATAAGTATCTATGACTTCTGTTGACAAAATATAATGCCTAAAAACATTATTAATATTTTTTTCACATCTTTACGTTTTGATAATCATAAAATATAAAAACGTTCAATGTAAAATTAAACATAAACAAGTAATTAGTAGTAAATTTTTATTTCGATAATTATATCACTTAAGGGTCTTAGATAAGAAGGATACCAAAACTATCAACTTTTGTTCGCCTAAGTTACTAAACTTTTTTTTGTTCATTTGGGTTATTGGACTATCAAAACCGGTTAAATTTGGTATCGAACTATCGGTGACCGGTTGCTAGTGTTAATTCCCGGTTACATTGCCAGCGTGACATTTGACTTTTGATACAAATAAGTTACTGAACATTATGAATTTGTTCACCCTAAGTTACTAAACTTTGCGAATTTTTACACACGTTTTTATACACATTTTTATCTACCACATTTTATACCACATCTTTTACTTAAACACGTTTTTATACACCACATTTTTATTACTTACATTTTTTATACACGGTTTTATACACATCTTTTTATACACACATTTTTATACACACATTCTTGTACACATTTTTATACACACAGTTTTATACACGGTTTTTGTAAGAGAAGCATTGCAGAAACTACAAGGACCAAAGTGTAACTTATAGAAAGTTTAGGGGTTTATGTTGTAACTTTAAAAGATAGTTAGTTAGAGTTAGTTTTATCTTTTCCCGCTCATTTCTTGGATAAAAATACCCTTGTATATTCTTCATTTTCTCGTTAATGCATTTTATGATCAAGAAAATTTTTATTCAACCTCAAACTTTTATAAAATGTTGTAAACATTTTTATAAACATTACAAAACATTTTTTACAATTAAAAGAAATGTTTTATTCAAAATAAACATTTTGAAATTCAAATTTTCGGACCTAAAATGGCTAGAAAAGTTCCAGAAAATTCCCCCTACACAAAAGACAAACTAGGGAGGCCCTAGCCTAGGGCGGCCCCCTTAAATACACGGGCGGCCCCCTTAATTTTAAGGGGACCGCCCACCTATTTAAGGGGACCACCCCTAGGTAGACGCTCCCCCAGTTTGTCCTATAAATACTGGACTTTTCCCCACTATTTTCTCACCTTTTGCACTCATTCTTTCTGCCCAAAACAGCCCACATATCCTCTCTAAAATCTTTTGATCATTTAATCATAAAGCTTTGTTTCCAAGTGATCCAAGCTTAATTCCTCAAGTGCAAGAGAAGAATACTTCTATCATCAAGTGAAGAAGTATTACACCTTTGTGTGTTGTTGCAATCTTATTGCATTCATATCATAACTTGTAAATCTTTTGTAAATCTTGTATAGTTGTGTAGTTGCTAGATCTTGGCGATCTTTGTAAGTATAGTTAGATCGTGTGATCTACCAAGTAGTGCTAGATAGTTGTGATATAAGTAGTGTTGTGAAGAAGTTTGAAGTATGAAAGATTCGGTAAAAGTTGTGAAAGTCTGTGAACAAGTCGTGAAGTTGTGTTTGATAGATTTGGTTCTAGCTAAGATTAGACTCGACATTTAGCTTCTGTGTCGTAAAAATCGGTTGTTGTAAGCACGTTGTGTAAGGTTTTCTTCGCCTAAGGGAGCTTGATGAATAGTGAAGCAAAAACCTCTCGAGTTAGATGCTCGAGGAATGGAGTTGGCAGGGCAATGAGCGTGCTTCGTTGCGAACCACTATTCAAATCCTCGCTGTTGTGGTTGATTGTTTTCTTTACTCTTATCTTGGTCTTGGCATTACTTTCTCATACTATCTTATTAATTGTTTAGATAGGTATATTGTTTATATTGTGCAAGTATTGAATTCACATAAAGTCAAATCTAGAATTTTTACAAACACTTTAAAACCTTAAATTAAAAAGCGGTAAACTATTCAACCCCTTCTATTTTCACAATTGGTATCAGAGACACGCTAACATGATTTTTAAAATAAATGTATTTAAAACTTGATCGATCTAATGAAATCTGAAAAAATATTTAGAAGGGCAATCTATGCAAAGACCACACTATTTGAAATGTGGATTTTTATTATTGGAAAAAAAGATTCGAAACTTATGTGAAATCAAAAGATTAGGATCTTTGGGCTGTTATTAACGATGTGATTTTCCTCCTATTCAAAATTATCCAAAACTAAAGGATGAAGTTGTACTTTTTCATAAACAGAAATGATGATCTTAAAAGATAACTTGCTAAAAAAATAATGAAGCTAAATGTATATTTATAAGCTTTGCCACGAAAGGAATACGAAAGAATTTTAATTCTGCCACAACGCAAAAGAAATTTGGGGATACTTTGTTAATCACTCATCATGGTAATAAAACAAGTCAAGCTAACCAAATAGATCTCTTTGGTCAAAAATATGAACAATTTTTTGCACGATTCCGAATAAAGGAATTCAACAGATAATGCCTTTGCAAAATATTAACTACTAGTTATTTTACTTGTTCTATAAGCACTTGATGAAGGTTTTTCTTGATTGATTTGTGTTAGATTGTTTCTTAGGCATTACATCTAAAATGGCGCGCAAAGTCATGGTGATTAAAGAATCAAAGAATCTATACAACCTTACCTCTCTTGAGAACTTATTGGAAACTTATAAAGTTTATGAGAGTAATAAAGAAAGATTGTAACGGTACAAAGGCAAGAATGAACGAAGTTGATCTCTTGCATAAAAGGTGAAAAGGAAGTAAGTGATGGAAGATAGCTCACGGTCAGATAGTGAAGACGAAGTGTATGCTATGGGCCGTTAATAAGAATTCTAAGAAATTCTTCAAGAGCGGAATGATTTGTAAGAAAACTTACGAGGCGATAGAATAAACATTCCAAGAAGTAGAAATGATAGTTATGGTAAAAGTGAAAGAAAATGTTTTAGGATGTGGTGATCCAGAAAAATACCCTCATTGGTGAAGTTCAAAGCACTAAAGAACAACGGTCAAAGAGCCATTTATTGGGGAGCATGGAGCGATAATGGAGAAGATGAACTGGAAAGACTAAGGATGAACTTGTCTTGTAGCTCAAGCGCCGATGAAAATATGCTTAGAATAAACTTTGGAACCTGATGAGTGGATATAAAGTATAGTGGATGCTCAAAACAACTATGACCGGTAATGACAAGTGTTTCTTCCATACAAAGGCATACAACGGATGGAAATGTAATCTTTGGAAGAACTTGCGCTGTTTTAAAATCATAGGCCAAGGTATGTTTCTCAAGACTCCCTAATAATTGAAATATGGAGCATGTAGATTACTTACATTATAACTTCTTAGTGTAGGAAAAAATATGTGATAACAAATGCAAAGTATATTTACCGAACCGATATGCAAATAATCAAAGTCGAAAAGGTTATAGGTAAAGGAAATAGGAAATGAAGGAATATTGTAATGAAACTAGGAATATAACCGGAGCGAAGGACCAAAATATGCCTTGCAACATTGGACGAAAACTCCACACTATGGCATAGGAGATTAGGTCACGCTAATATGCAATTAATTCAATCATAGCATCTAAAGAGAACTTGTTAGTAACCTACCCAAACTAAAATACGACCGACATTCTTGTTGATGCTTGCCAAACATTAGAAAAAAAGCTCATGAAAGTACAAGGCTAAAACTATAGTTCAACAACTAGATGCTTTAGAATACTTACATGGATCTGTTTGGCCCCTCCGCCATACGGAAGTTCTGGGGGAATGTTATACCTTAGTAACTCGTAGATGACTATTCTCGATTCAGATGGACTAGATTTTAGCAATTAAAACCGAGCCTTCGAAAAAAAATTTGAATTATTTAGCCAAAATGATCCAAAACAATTTTAGGATGTTCCATTGTATCAATTAGAACGGATATCGGTCGGGAATGTTGATAATGATGTACATTTCGGAAATATTGTGATTTAATAGGGATATCTCACAATATTTCCGCTCATCGTCTCCACAATCAAATGGGGTGTAGAAAGAAACAATTCACATCTACAGAAATGAGTTAGAACCAAGTTAAACACGAACAATCATTCCTTAAATTTGGTGTAATGCGGTCGATAGTCAACCTATATAATTAAGAGAGTTTCATTAGATTATTTTTTTCTAGGAAATACTCATACGAGTTGTTATGAGGATAGGAAACCCAAAACCTTAAAACTATTTTAGAGTATTTCGGGAAGTACAATATTTTATTCTTAATACAAAAAGATTACTTCACCAAGTTCGACCCAAGTCATAGCGAAGTGTTTCCTGGGATATTTTGCAAAATAGTAAAGCTTAAATAATACTTAATCAAACAACACAATGAAAGTTGAAGAGTCATGAATGTTAACTTCAATGAAACTCTCCCACCTGAACATCATCATTAGAGATATGAGTTAATCGAAGAAGAAGCTATTGAGGTTAATAAAACAAAAAACCATAGGCAATGATCTTGAAGACATCTCATTAGAAAATAATCAAATTATAAATATTAAAGAATCTAAAACTTCATCCCCTTAGAAAACGTTATTGTAATCTAATCAAAGAACTCTTAGGTCGCAAGCTCAAGACAAAAGCAATTTTTTTTGCTTGATTTCACATTAGAAACCTAAAATATAAATGAGGCATTTAAAAGATGAAAATTGGGTAATGGCCATGCAAGGAGGAACTAAAAAACCAATTTAAAACAAATGATGTTTGGGAACTAGTCCCAAATCCCATGGATATGACCATCATAGGAACAAAATGGGTTATTATAGAAATAAAACTCGATGGAAAATGGTTTGTTTTTATGTGTGTAATAGATAACAAAGCTAGGTTATTCGCCAAGGTTTTAATCAACACGAAGGAATTGATTATGAGAAATCATATGCAACCGTAGCTTAGATAGAGTCATAAGAATACTTTTGGATTATGCTTTGGGCACTAGGACTTTAACGTTATACCAAATGGATTCTTTGTGAAGAGTGCATTCCTTAATGGTTTATCAATGAGGAGTTTACGGGCACACAACTCCGGGATTTCATTGACTTCGGCAAACCTATTATGTCTATAAAACCTTAAGAAAGCTCTTTATGGTCTAAAACAAGCCTAAATGCTTGGTACGATCGAATTAAAGCCTTTTTTATTAGACATAAATATCCATGGAATTGGTGATAACACACTCTTCCTAAAAAGAAATAACTCCAATCTCATTATTTCCAAATATATGTTGATGACCCTTTATATTCGGATGAACCTTGTCAAGTAATGTGTGATTGACTTGCCAAGGATCATGCATGATGAGTTAGAAATGAGTATGATGGGGGAAAACTAAATTCCTTATTTGGATTACAAATAAAACAATGTAGATGATGGGAATAGTTTTTTAATCAATCGAAATATATTAGGAAATGCTTAAGAAATTTTAGACTAGAAGACTCTAAGGACAATAAACAAACCTATGTCTGGAAACCAAACTCACGAGAGACGAAGAAGGTGAGTCCGTAGATAATACCAAATATAGAGGCATGATAGGTAGTTTATTATTCTTAACGGCAAGTAGACCCGATATCATGTTTAGTGTTTGCCTTTACGCCCGCTTTCAAGAGGATCCTAAAACCTCTCACCTAGAAGCGGTTAAAAATATCTTCCGATACATTAAAGGCACTACGCATTTAGGATTATGGTATCCTAAAGGATCCGGCATAGAAATAATAGTGTATGCGGATTCGGATCATGCGGGAGATTAAGTAGATTACAAGAGCACTATTGGTGTTTGCACGTTTATGGGATGTTGTCTAACATCTTGGTTTTCAAAGAAGCAAACCGCTCTTGCCATCTCCACAATCGAAGCAGAATACGTAAATGCCAAAAAGGCATGTCAACAAGCTCTATGGATGAAACAAGCTCTCATAGACTATGGCGTTAGGTTAGATGACATTCCAATAATGTGTGATAACAAAGGGGCTATAGACTTAAGTAAAAATCCCATTCAACACTCACGAACAAAACACATTGAGATTCGCCATAACTTCCTTCGTGATAATGTTCAAAAAGGAAATATCTCTATAGAAAAGGTCTCATCGAAAGACAACATATCCGATATTCTAACTAAACCACTTAAACGTGAGCCTTTTAACTACTTACGTCTAGGTCTAGGAATGATGGAACAAATTGATTAAGTTTTCGACATAATAAAGAAATGATAATCATTAATGAACCATTTGTCAAAAATCTAAGAAATTTTTTTAACAGGGGGTGGCCCCCTTAATTCATAAAGGGCGGCCCCTTTAATTTTAAGGGGACCATCCAAATTTAAGGGGACCACCAACCTGACTGACAAATTATTTTTTTCTTTGTGTCTAGGTTTCTATTTTACACAAAATCACAAGATTAGAAAAAGTCTATTTACAAATCCCCCTATCTAAATGCATATATCATTATACATATATACAATAATCTCAATCTATTATTTTCCAAAAAGTCTTTCTCACAACTAGGAGCACATGAAAATTAATTTTCACATATTATTGAGATATGCTAAAAACATTTTTCACATATGCATAATGTTCTCTTACTTGTTGTCAAAAGTATATAATCTAATATATATTTTCGACAATCTTGGTTGAGCAAAATTAAATCAAGGAGCACTTGGATTATTTCTTAGGTTTTACATGTCTTAGTATCGAAATAATCGCTACTCCACATTTGTCGCACTTAGGCACACACTAGGATTTGCACAAAAGTTTGGTTCATTTTTAACTTAAACCCCTTATCAAGGAAAATTCTTTGTGTATTATATCAGTTACTATTTCATATGTTCTTCACCCTTATGATCTTCAATTCATATATGAGTATATGCCAAAATTATGTGAAATAGGCTATCCTACATCTTGTCATACATATGTAGAATGTTGAATGCTTAAGTGCCATGTGCTAAAAATCTTAATTGCCATAAAAGGATGGACTTGCTGCAAATTAACCACCAAAACAGAAACCCTCACACAAAATTTTGAGAAAAATCAAATTTTAGGAAATCTGGAAAATGCCAGTAGGCGGCCCCCTTAATTCATAAAGGGCGGGCCCCTTAATTTTAAGGGGACCGGCCTAGGCAAACACGGGTAAAACAGTATTTTCACCTCCCTTTAACCAAATACCCTCTAGACTTAGCTACTGTTTCCCTAAATTCACAAACATTTCTTGGATTTGATCCTTTAAATGTTCATTCTTCCCAATTTAAACCTTTCCTCCATTATAAATACATTCTCATCCATCATCATCACAATCATCCTCACCAATGACATCTCCTAACAAACCCACATCCAAACCATCAAGGGTAGCCAAAATGAGTGTGAAACCCATTTGGAGGAAGAAACTAAACCCTTGTAACACATCCAATGGGCTCAATGTAAACTTACCTACACCAATGCCAAAACCACTCACTCCTCATCATCAACCATCTCAAGAAAACAATCACCCCAATCAAGCATTACCAAATCCTTACATCAAGAACACTACCACATCACCACAAGGTGTGTCACATCCTCTATTTCCCATCTCACCCATCAATTTACATGTTACTCACACTTAAGCTTCATTTCAAAGTGACAACCTATAACACCCCGTGTTTTAGGGTCATTGACGTCGTCAATAAATTCACTATGTATTTTTAGCATTGTACGCGTTTGCTTTAAATCGTAAACGTTAAGTTAAATCGCGTAAGCTAAAAATTATCGTTTAATGTAAACGGGAGTCAAACAATTAAATGTTTACATCAAGCAAGTGTTAAGTAATTATTTTGAGGATAATTATTAAGATTGTTCATTTATTTTTATTGGTTATGTAAAGTGTGTACGTTTCGCGATAAAAGTACGTTTAGGCATACTCGAAACCACCATAATTAATCTACGCTTCAACAAATGCCTATTATTATTTCCAGTGATCAAAAAGTTAATAAACTTTACGTATGGTCTTATATTTGTGGCATCCTACATAAATAAATCAAACCAAGACTTATACAATTTCAAATTCTACACTTTAAATAAAAGCTACACATTGCATTTTTATAAAAGTG
>BQNB010157803.1:0-15107 GCA_026074375.1 Tanacetum coccineum
TGATTCAAATTAACGGTATTTTGATCTTGTTTGTTTATTTTTTATTCTTTTTTATTGTACTTTGTTTATGTGTCACGCTTTTGTGAGTTTTGTTATCCACTTTTGGTGGATTTATTTTAGATAAAAAAATATTCATTTGTGCCACAAAAGTAATGGATTTTTTAATTTGACCTTAGGCCGGACGGAGTGGTATTAAACTCACGGCGTGAGTTCAAAACTCACGCGTGGGTTCCTCTTCCGGTGACACAAAGTCACGCGTGAGTTGGAGGTTGAATGGTGAGTGACTCACCACCGTGAGTTTGAACAAAAGTAGGTCTCATCCCTTTTGTATCCGTTGCAAGATTGTAAAAAAATAAAAAATTACACTACCCTCTTTTTTACCTATAAATACCTATAAACTTCACCATTTTTATACACACTTCTCATATTCTTACTCAAACAACATATATTTCATTCCTCATTTAATCGAAATGAATTCGTATACGTTTATGTTGCCCGACGTAGAAGAATGAGAAGAAGTTGTTAGCCGTAGGGTAAATTTTCTTAAAAGAGCGATGGTGTTTATTAGGAATAGACGTCAAGCAAATCGACTAACGAGAACCCCCATAAATCGAGATCGTGTTGGTGCTCATGACCGTTTAGTCGCCGCCTTTTTTTAGCGAGAACCCGATGTACGATGCAAATAAATTCTGGAAGACGTTCTGAATGGCTCGCCCCCTTTTCAAACTGATAGTTAATGAGGTAACTAATCACGAAGAAAATCATGGGTTTCCGGGGATGTTAGGAAGCCTTAATTGTACGGATTGGGAGTGGTTTGGTTATCCGAACGCCTTTAAAGGGCAATATGTTAGACGTGATCATGGTCTGAGTCCGTTCATTTTGCTTGAAGCTGTTGTGTCGTAAGACTTATGGATATGACATGCTTTCTTTAGTGTTGTTGGGTCAAACAACGACTTCAACGCTTTATATTGATCCCCTTTATTTAACGATCTCACAACTGGATGAGCACCAAAGATTCCTTGTGTGGCTAACGACGTAACTTACCCATGGGGATACTATCTTGTTGACGGGATATATCCTAAATTGGCGACACTTATTAAGACGATTCCAGAACTAGCTGATGATGACAACAAGCGAATTTTGTATAAGCTAAAGCAGGAATCGGCAAGGAAAGATTTGGAACGAGCGTTTGGTGTTTTGAAGAAGAAATTGGCCATACTAGCCAATCCCGCACGAGCGCTGAAAAAAGAAAGAATAAAGAAAATGGTGTACACATGCATCATATTACATAATATGATTCGAAAATTCAAAGGAGTTGCGATATCTCCAACATGGTTCCTGGAGGAAGCACATAAACCGGACGACCTCGAACGATCCGCTGAACAAGTGCAGCAAGTTATGAGGCACATCAGATCGGCACAAGCACATCAAAACCTTCGAGCCGATTTGGTCGAACACTTGTCTCGTAATGTTTATATTTAGCTTTAATGGCGATATTTTTAATATTCAAAGTCTATGTAATGTTTTTAATTTATGAATAATTTTTTTTAATTTAGTACGTCTTACGTTTTTATTAATTTCGTACGTTTACCTTTACGTTGATATTTGCGTTTTTAGTTTATGAATAAAAGTATTTAAATAAAAATAATAAGTACGAACGGTAAGTTAGTTTTCACCACTACGGTGAATGGTGAGTTGTGGGTGAGTTAAGTGAGAGGAGAGAGAAAGCTGTTGTGGCACTGAGGTGGATGGTGAGTTTTATCCCACCACTTCATCCAGCCTTAGGCCCAAGGGAGTAGGCGTGGTGAGAAGCTACCTCACGCGCTAGGCATCAAAACCACAAACCCAACTTAAGCGTAAGTTTAGGAAAGCACGGGATTAAATGGTGACTGGCTCACCATGCGTGAGTGTTTAATTTTTGTGGCCCCTCTTATTTTGTTACCGTTGAATTGTATATTAAAAAAAATTCAAACTACCTTATTTTTTACTTAAAATACACACAACTTCATTATTTTTAAACACAACTTCCCCATTTTATATACATACTCTCCAACACTTTACTTACAAAAATGTCTTAAGAAAACACTCCTCGAAACACCAAACATTAACAACGAAAAACTATCCTAAGCACTCCTCCGACACCCGAAGGCACGTTTGCTCTTAGAAACCCATCATCAAACCAACAAATGAACTTACGGCCACAATCATACTATTTTAACCAATCTTACCCAAACCAACCATACCGAAACCCAGAACCGGCCCCATTACCGGAACCATACCAAAACCCATACGCGTTTAGCCAATACTCACAACCAAACGCGTTTAGCCAATTCTCCTCGCAACCAAACGCGTTCCTATTCGATAACCCCAACTACGGCTCACAGGCCCATGTGGGTGGTTCGTCATCACAACCACATACGCAACAACCCATGTCTCTCATTCATTCATTTCCAAATGAGGATATGTATGAACCTCAGTATTCGGAAGATATGTATCAAAACACTACTCGTGAGGACTTTCCCGTCAAAATCACGGCCCCAACACCGACACCGGCCCAACCTGAAGCCGTCTAGAAGACACCAAAATAGGACGGCTTCTCAAAACGAGGACGCACTTCGATGCACTGCATGGACCAATGAGGAAGAAATTGTGTTGTGTATAGGTTGGGTTCATGTATCCAAAAATAGCGCCATTGGTAACACGAGGAATGAGCCTAGATTTTGGACTGAGATTTTACAGTACATGGAGAGCAAAATAAAGCAACCTGGTCGTCGAACGTATGATATGGTGAACGGGAAATGAAAGACGGTTCGCCCGAACGAGGCTTGGTTTTGTGGAGTGCACACTAATGTCATGCATAGTGCGGAAGCGAGTTGAGCCGGAGATAAGATTACTTCGCATTGGCACTTCTTGAGTATGAAGCTGAATTCAGAGTACCGTTTACACTTCGTCATTGTTGGGAGGATTTAAGAAAAAGTCTGAAATTATGGGATACTGAAGCTCCAAAGTTTGGCGCAAAGAAAAAAAATGCCAAGAGAAGCAACACATTTAGGTCTAGTTCGTTCAACACAGAATCTGGGGATGCTAGTATTAATTTTAATGTCGATGCTGGAGACGTCGATAAAGATGAAGTGTGGGAACTTCAACGACCAATTGGCAGGGACAAAGCGAAAGGTTCGAAGAAGAAAGGTGCGGGGTCATCGAGATCGTCATCAAGTATGAATGACGAAGCATTGGCTAGGTTGATGGTCTCCGAGTTAGCAAGGCACAATGAACGTGCCACGGAAATAAAGAAAGAAGAACGCTTAGCTTTTTTGGAGATCTAAAGGAGGGAGGTGGAATGTCATGAACGAGAGTAGGCAATTCAGGAATATAAACAACGTCAAAAAGACATAATGTTTTATATGCAACACTATAATCACTTGACTGGGGCCAACGTCTGTCTAGCAGAGTTGGTTAGGGGGCTCTTTCCCGTGCGAGAGGTCTCAAGTTTGAGTCTCTCCATGGCGGTATCTTCCTGTAGACGAATGGGAGTTGGCTCCCACTAACTATATTTGTACTAACCCAACCGTTCTAAAAAAATCACTTGACTGGGGATGCAGTGAAGCATATGGAAGAACTAAGCGCGAAGATCAGGCGAAGTGGAATTTGTCATATTAGTTTACATTTTTTAGTACGTTTAAGTTTTAGTTATCTATGTATAGTTTTTTATTTCGTACGTTTAAGTTTTTAGTTATCTATGTATTGTTTTTAATTTCGTACGTTTAAGTTTTTATGAATAAAAGTTTTTAATTTATGAATACAAATTTTTAAATTTCGTACGTTTTATGTTTTTAATTTCGTTCGTTTTACGTTTTTAATTCCGTACGTTTATATTTACATTGATATTTACATTTTTAGTTTATGTATAAAAGTATTTAAATAAAAAATGGGTATGAAAGATGAGGATGGTGACCAAAACATGTAAATGGTGAGAGGGAGTGAGGGAAAGTGAGAGGAGAAAGAAAGTTGAGGTGATGCTGATGTGGATCGTGAGCCATTGTCACCACTCCCACCAGCCTTATTCTTAATTTAGCCACAATGATAAAATGAGAGTGATGTTTGTTGATTGCAAAAGATTAATAACTGGTAACCTGACTTGGTCTATAACTGGATGCATTTCTATAATGTGGGTGACATGCATGACTCACTCAGCGGTTGTGACTATAGGACTGCCAAGGATCAGACACTTAACCTTGTGCATGTTGAGTGCAAAGATGCCTCACCTATTATCAGCTATGCGTCATTGGTTGAGAGCGATGTTTGTAGATTTTCTATGCCTTTTAACACCTTTAACGTCACATGTCTCGAATAATAGATGATCTTGCACATGATTAAGCCGGTGATTATAAAATCGTAACACATTCCTTATTTTAAATTAACGATAAAATAAGTTAATTTGCTAATTCAAAACAAGCCTTGTAATATCTAGACTTAGGGGGTGTTTGGTATATCTATATTTTAAACAATAATAGGATATCGATAAAGCACTTATTTTTGTTTAAAGTGCAGATATTTAACCCGAAAACAAGCCATTCATAAAACAAAAGACACCGCTACACAATTAGGGGTGTAAACGAGCCGAGTCGAGTACTGTCAAGCTCGAGCTCGACTCGTCATCTAAAACTCGAGCTTGAAACTCGACTCAAGCTCGATTACTTTAACATTTCAAACTCGAACTCGAAAAAAATAAGCTCGACTCTAAGTAATACAGTAACATGTTTAAATTATGCTAATATAATTGATAACGCTTCAAATATACATAAAATATCCCTCGAAAATATGTGAAATATATATATATATATTAATGCATGAAATATTGCAAAAGTTTGGTTGTTCGTTGTGCAATAATTGTTTCAGGACCAAGAATGACGAAAAGGACTAAATGTGCAAAGATATTTCGTTAAATGCACTAACGGTCGTTAAAAGAAGAATCTAGAAGAGAATTGAATGAAGAAATAATGAACAAGGCCAAAGTGCGGCTCACTTACCCCAAGTGCGGCGTACTTCAAAGCGAGATAAATGCAATTTAATTACACACCAAGTATGGCACACAGTTTTTATTGTGCGGCGCACTTATCCTGCAGTTACTCCAAAGTCATACTCCAAAATCATAAATGATTGCAATGATTGTACAATTTTTCACTCTTCTAATTTCTACAACTGAAGCACCATCTTTACGTATAAATAGGCCACGAAATTCAAGGCTAAGAGCATCTAAAATCATTCTATTATCATCTCAATTTACTACATCTTTGATCAAGAGAAGTATAGGAAAGTTAGGAAGAAGTTTTACTGGAATTGTTGAAATATCATCTTGATCTTCATCATTCCGGGTTACAATCATCAAGAAAAAGATACTTTTGATCTTGTGAAATTGTGAATAAAGTTGATAGATGATTTTCGTTGTAAAAACCATTTGTTCAAGGAAACTCTTGAAAATCAATATTATTTACTATTGGAATTGGTATAAACATGTTTCTCTCCTTGAATATTATGTTTTCTGATCTAACCATGCTTGTTATTGTTCTATGCTATACTAGTGGAGTGCTTAATTTATGTTTATTTGGGATTTATGGAGTAATATGGATTAATTCGGGATGACTTATGATCTTTGGTTAATGATAAATATGAACTTGATATTTAGATATTTGGATAGTTGATCATTCACTAAGTTCGGGAATAGGTCAAAAGGCTCTGACTTGGTGTTTGATTTCTAGTTGTTTGTCTACGACAACTCGGTATTAGCTAATAAAATGATCATCATCCCAAATATATAAATGTTTAATGCTTAACTTCATGTCAAAGGAACTTGGTTAAGAAAGTTTATATTTGTTATTTCCAAACGTAAACCAATCTTAAAGCGTTTTTCATAGTTAAGATTAAAGGCCGAAAGGATTCTTTATTATGTTTAATAGACAATCTACTAAATAAGCTACCCGTTCATTCCTTTGATTATACTTAATTTCATGAATTTATCATCATCCCAAGTTATCCTTCATTACTCTTGTTTCCCGAATAAACATTGCATTTATAATCTTAAAGTTGTGTTATCAATTATCTTTAGATCGTGACATTCTATAAGATAATCCTTTTCATAATACAATCGACCTTTTTAGAATAATTAATCTCGAGGAACGACCTGGTCTTACCCTTAACCTATACTATAAACCGGGGTTTATACTTTACCCGTGTGTTAGTTGGAGATTGGATAAAACTATACCTATAAATTTAAAGCTTTTATAACACATCAAAGTTTTTGGCGCCGTTTCCGGGGATTGAAATTATTCTTGAAATAGTCATTAGTATGTTATAAGCTAAATTTTCAAAATCGTCGTACAGTTTTCTGGCAAACAGGACCAATTTTCTTCAGAAAGTGCGCCACACAACACCATTTTGCGTCGTTTTTTCTGCAATTACAGCAAGTACGCCATACTTATACCAAGTACGCCGCACTTCTTGCCTTTTTCATAAAACAAAATAGTTTTCCAAAAGAGAAAGATAACATCAACATGCAACACCAAAACCCCAAACCCCCATAAATTATAATATTGAAAATTGGAAATTAGGAATTTATCCTGTGTTCATAATTGTAGAAATCTTTTATTATCATAGTTTGTTACAATAAAATAAGAAAAATAAAAAAGAACTGTTTAACATCTTATTTGTTTGAATTTATGAATGCCTACATGTATTTATTGATTGCTAAGTGTTGCTTATTTAACTTTGACTACCTGCAAAATGGAAATAAAAACGAAAACTTTAAGAAACTTGAAAATTATATGATGCTTGATATTTTTAAAAACCCGATATTTGCTATTTTACAAATATTAAAAAAATAAGAAATATAAAATACTAAAATTAAAACTTTTAAAATTTTAAAAACTGAAAATTATAAAAGTATGGCGCACTTACTCCAAAGTGCGTCGGTTTTTCTGAAAAATCATATAGGATTTGAAAAAACTCATAAAGTACGCCGCACTTTTTCTAAAGTGCGCCGCACTTACCTTTCTGGAACTAAACAGGATGCTTGTTTCGTCATTTTTATACGAAATTTGCTTGAACTAAAAAATGCTATCTGTTTGTTGATAATATGTAAATGTAAAAAGTTATTATTATTTATTTTAACTAACCCACTAATGGTTGTTTTAATGTTGTCTTATTTTATAAGAGTTATGGATCCTAATTCGAGTCTTGGAGAAATTTGCTTAGGAGAAAACGTTGTTGAAATCTCGAGTGACAAAATTAAAAGATCTAGAGACTGGGATTCTCCAAAGTATCAAGACACTGCTAACAGTGGAGGAAAGAAGGAAACAAAAGCTATGGTTTTTCACAAAATGGATACCAAAAAAATTAGTGATAGATTCGTCGGCACTTGTTTTGTAATGGGCTAGAAGCATATGATGAGGAGATTAATCTTGGAGTGGAAGAGAACATGATCTCGAATGAATATACAGTAAAATTATGCCTGGAACATGAAGTTAAAAAAGGAAACAAATAGTTAAGAAAGAGCTCATTGTTGCACTAAGAGGTGAGATCTTTTTGTGAAAAAAAATTATTCAACCCAGAAGAAGATGATGTTGAACTTGGGGTGATTTTCAGAAGATCATTCCTATGTATGACCAAAGCAATTACTGATTTCGGGGCTAGAACTATCACAATATACCCTGATAACGATCCATTCTTGAAAGATACTGAAGAAGAAGAAAAGAGCATGGATGATTGGGGCCAATTGCTTGATTTTAACTTAGATGATATACCACTATTGGGTGGAGAAGAACTTCCGCCGTTTGTGTGCAAAATGGTGAAAGTGGCCGCATAAGAAGAGGGCAATGGAGAATCTTAACTTGTTCTATCAAGATATAGGAACATCTTCATCAACTGGGAGACATTTGACTCAAGAAGAAGCAGCGAAGGAAGCATTGGCACTTAGAATATAGTCCAAAAGTAGTTGCCTTTATTAGAAGAAGTAAGGCCAGTACTTGAGACAATGGCTTATCATGACAAATACAAGAAAGTGCTTGATGAGATTTGGAAAGAAAAAGTAGAATTAGATGGAATGATTATGAAAGAAGAGGAAGAAGCAATAAAAAAGGTTAAAGGTGAAGCGTTAAAAGAAAAAGACGACCCTGGAGCATTCATATTTCCTATCAGATTGGAGTGCCAGGTTAACGAAAATGCATTGGCTGATACTGGGTCGGATATCAATACCATGCCTTACCAGATTTATGAGCAGTTAGGAAGAGAAGAAATGAAGAAGGTCAACAAAGAGATTACAATGATTAATCATACCCAGGCAGAAGCTATGGGGATACTCACTAATGTTCTTTGTCAGGTGGGGGTTACCACCTTAATTGCTAAGTTTCTAATCTTGGATATACCAATCAACCGTGATGCACTAATAGTAGTTGGTCGGGGATTCCTGCGTACGATTAGCGGCATAGTCAATACTCTAGAGAGACTTTTCTCGACTTTTGATGGATTTTGTCATCAAACCTTCCGTGCTGCGAGATCCGATATTATGAGAAACGCAGAAAGTGATAGCGATGACGAGGAAGAGTATGAGATTAAAAGGAATAAATTTGGAGCACCGATATATGGTCTGAAACCTACACCATATATGAATTGTAACTATCCAATTGAGCGATCGTTAGCAATATAAATAGTAAATAACCCATTCCGGAAGATTAGTGTTTGGAAGAAGGCTGTTAGTTTCCTTGGTTCGTTACCCGTACCATTAAAGCACGTTAACTAGAAACCTGATTATATGGGTTGTTATACTAAAGAAGAAGAAGCAACATGACAATGGTGTACTAAGATGAGGGTGACTAATCCATATGGAAATATTTATATTCAAGGATTCACAACCAAGAAAACAGACCGGAAGTTGTCAAAATATCATAAGTTGAGTGACATTATATCACCCAATTGGTTTATGGATTAAAAAGTTAGGCCGAGTTGGAATAAAGGATGGAATTTATGTACTCCTAATCTATTTTACTTTTTTATTTGAGTCAAAATAAAATCATTTGTATAAATCCATAAGGGATTATATTTGATGTATGGACATTAGTCCGATCTATGATAAATATTAAAGTCAGTATGATGGATTGAAAATTTATGATTATATTTAAATTATGAAGTGTGCAAAGCAAGTTTGTGTAATCTATATATATAAAAAAACATATAATTTCTAAAAAATAGGAAAGCACGCCGCACTTCAGGGAAGTGCGCCACACTTTGTGGCGGTTTTCTTATATAAAACTTACAAAACACGATTTAACTCATTATAAAAACTCACACACTAGCACAAAGTCCCCGGGTTTCTCACAAAAATAAGGTAAATTTCAAAAAGATCAATCCATCAAGTTCTTGATCATGCATAGTGTATGTTAATATCATTCATAAACTTGTTTATTGTTAATTTACTTATTGTTCATTAGGTTGTTTATAATTAGATTAGGAAAAAAATCAAATCCATGGTAGATGTGAACAATTAACACATTGAATTATGATATTTAGGAGTTACTTATCAACATGCATGCTTAATATTGCTAGATCTAAAATACTTTTCATATTATGAATTTATCTTTAAAATAATTTGTTGGAAAATCATAAAAAATCAAAATTGTTTTAACCAGTCCAGAAAATACACTGGTTTTAGGATATAACCTCTGCACTTTGCTAAAATCACAGGAAGTACGGTGCACTTCAAAGAAGTGCGCCGCACATTTTACATCAGAATGTCACAGAATGTTTGCAAAACCATCAAAACCTTGACCATTTATACCAAATTAGTTCTACATGACCATACATTGTATTATTGATTATTTTTTATGTGTAGACTATGGGAGAAAATGATGTTGAAGCCGAATCATCGAGATCCAAATGCTCTCGACAATTTGAAACCATAGAGGAGGTATTGCTTACACAAGTTGATCATGATTTCTTACTAAGGGAAGGTTTCAATAACGAGGACGAAGTCTAGGTATAACACCAAACTAGTAAACTTGCTTCCTAGACATGTTTACTCGTCATTTGTAGTAAATTGGGATGTACTTAATGGAATGGGATGTGATGGAGAAATTGATGATATGTTGAGGATTAAGTTGCATGAAGCTGAATCTAATGAGGAAATATTCACTTTTGTGGCGTGGACAAGAGCTTTTAACATCAAAGAACCAATTTGTGTGGAGCTTTGCTACGAGTTTTATTCAACTTATGAATGATGAAGTTTGTGCTGACGATGAATTGCAAAGCAAGAAGATAATCAAGTTTAGACTTGGCGGACGTACTCACAATTTAACTTTATTAGAGTTTGCTTGTAGATTAGGATTGTATTATGCTGATGAGCTTGAGGAGGATGGATTTGATGTGTATTTTCAAGGAGACTTGCATAGTGATGAGCATTTTAACGCTCAAGAGTATTGGTTAAGCATTAGTAGATAGGTTAATTTAGGTTTGTCATGGAGTCATGCCTCTACTACCAGGAACCCAATCTTGAGGGTGATTCACAAAATGATCACCTATGGCTTGTGTCAAAGGACTACTAGGTATGATAAGATTCAAAAGAATGATTTGTGGCTATTGAGCATGTTTGATGCTAGACATCAAAATGGATACGCGAATGTGACTTGGTTGATTGCGAGGTGGATGAAGAGAAAAGGAGCTGGTACTCAAAGGGAGAGTTAGATTTGTTGTGGACAGTTTATCATGAAGATTGCTAGGAAAGCGAGGGTGTTGACTGATGTGGTGCTAAGGAGTTTGAGTGCTCTGATTTATTGTAAAGATTTGTATACGACTACACTGAGAGAGAGTTGATCAACTCTGAGGGTAGACTAATTCTTGAGGATCTACAGCCGGGTGTGCCAATAGTTGGTATTCCTAGACCTCCGAGAGCATCGATGCAGGACTTGTATAATAGGATGGACAGTATGGAGATACGCAAGGAGGCTATAGAGAGGATGGAGTATAGGCAGTCATATCACTAAGACAGGTACCAGGGAGTTTTTAAGCATATGGCTGGAGTTTACAGTGTTCCACTGTAGGGATCCTACAGCACACCTGGTTATGCTCAGCCGCAGTATGATCAGTATTGTAAGCAGCACCCACCTCCTCCACCACAGTATCCACTGCAATATCAGCAGCAGCAAGATGATGATGAGTAGTGTCGAGATGACACAAGTTGGTTGTGTGACTGCATGTTTTGGGTCACGTGTGTTTTAAGTGAGAAGTATTATTTCACTTTTTCATTTGATCTTTCTCTTTAATATTTCACATTAGAGACAATGTTTATATTAAGTGTGGGGGATATACTGGAAAAGTAAAATAAAGTTAAATAAATTTTTTGAAAAATAACATTTTCATTATCACATACAAGCAATCTGACTCTGGATTGATAACATAACTAGCATATTTATACCACCCAAAATTTAAAAATGTAGGTATAGATCTTAAGAATTTCGGGTAATCCATCTTTGATACCTAAGATGATATTTATACTTTAGCTTTAGCGATTAAGGTTGATTGCGACTGCGAGTATCTCATCCGTCGTTACGGCTGTGTATTTGTAGTTTGTCGCCTTTTCTGGAGCATTGGTATCGATTTAAAATTATATGAGTGTGATGGTGATTTCTTAATTCTATAACTTGTGCTTGAAATCTTTATGAGACCGCAATAGAAACACGTTCGCGTGTTATAAACATTTTACTGATTAAGAGGTGATAAAATATAAATACAAGTATCTAATAACTTTGTTCAAAAAGCTTTTGAATTAAATTATCTGAAATTTTACCCGTACGAATCAAAGAGCGTAAATGCTGGTAGTGCTGTTAAAATGAAGTGCGAAGGTTGCAAACTTCTAAGTTCGTTTGAAGTAGTGTGCTTCCTAAGTATGGGGAAAAAAAGTTTCTCCCAAGTTAAAGTGAAATAGGGCAAAAATAAGCCAAAGTTCGGTAAAAAAAAGTGATAAAGTGAAGGAATAGTTGTTTACATTATGGATGAGGTGGATTATGATTTTATTATAAACCTTTTTCAACAAATATAAAAAATAAATAATATCACTAAGTAAATGGCCTCTTTTGATATTTATGTTTGGTGCTTACGCCATGTCGGTGAAGTTTAGTTTCTTGTACAAGCCTATGGTAATTTGAACATTTCATGACTGCGCGTATGAGTGACTTCCGTTTACTATCTATTTTACTAAATTGAGCGAGTGTGAAAAGAATCTTATCTATAAAAATTCATGAGTTGCTTTGTCGCGTTATCTATGCTTGTGATCATTAATCTATTTTACTAAATTAAATGTTTTCGCTTTTGATTGCTTGTGGGCAAGCAATAAGCTAAGTATGGGGGATTTAATAACGCTCTAAATATACATAACATATCCCACGAAATAAGTTATATATATATATATATATATATATATATATTATAAATATGTAAATGCATGAAATAAAGCGAAATTTTGGTTGTTTGTTTGTAAAAATTGTTTCCGGACCAATTAAGAAGAAAAGGACTAATTGTGCAAAGGTATTCCGTTGATGCACTAACAGTCGTTAAAGAAGAATCAATAAGCGAATCTAATGAAGAATAATAACAAGCCAAAGTGCTGTGCACTTACCCTAAGAGAGGTGTACCTCATGGCGTGTTAAATGCAATGATATAAACACCAAGTTACAGTGCCCAATTTAATAAATTGTGCGGCGCACTTCTCCCGCAGTTACTCCAAAATCATAAATGATTGCAATGATTGTGCAACCTTTCACTCCTCTAATTTCTACAACTGAAGCACCATCTTTACCTATAAATAGGCCACGAAATTCAGGGCTAAGGGCATCTAAAAAATCATTCATTATCATCACAATTCACTACATCTTTGATCAAGAGAAGTATAGGAAAGTTAGGAAGAAGTTTTAGTGGAATAAATGAAGTAACATCTTGATCGATCATCATTCGTGATACAATCATCATGAAAAAAATATACTTTTGATCTTAGAAATCTCTGAATAAGAAGTTGTTAGTTGAAATTCCGGGTTGTTATAATCATTGTTCGAAGGAAAACTCTTGAAAATCATATAAAGTTTCTTTTGAATCGGTTAAACATGTTTCTCTCATCTTGAATATTATGTTTCTGAATCTACCATGGCTTGTTATGTGTTTTTTGCTAGCATGTGGAGTAATTTATTTATTTTCTTGGGATTTATGGATTATTATGAGTATATTCGGGATGACTAATGATCTTTGGTTAGAGTAACATGGATTAATTTAGGATAACTAATGATATTTGGTTAAGTGATAAATAATAAACTTGATATTTAGATATTTGGATTATCGATCATCATTTGATCATCATACTAGTTTGGATATAGGTCGAAAGACTCCGGCTATATGTTTGATTCCTAGTTGTTTGTCTACGACAACTCAGTATTAGCTTCGTGAGGATTAGCTAATAAAGTGTTCATCATCCCAAATATATGAATGTTTAAAGCTCAACCTCATGTCTAACGAACCTGGTTGAGAAAGTTCATATTTGTTATTTCTAAACATGAACTAATTTTAAAGCATTTATCATAATTAAGATTAAAGGCCGAAAGGATTCTTGTTATGTTAAATAGACAATCTTTTGATTAAACTACCCGTTCATTCTTTTGATTATACTAAATTTCATGAACTAATCATTATCCCAAGTTATCCTCCATTACTCTTGTCTCCCAAATAAACATTGTTTTATTATCTCGAATTTGTGTTATCATTTATCTTTAGATTGTGACAGTCTATAGATATACCATTTCGTAATATAATCAACCCTTTCTAAGAATTACCAATCCCGTGGAACGACCTGGTCTTACCCTAAACCTATACTATAAACGGGGGTTTATACTTTACCCATGTGTTAATTGGAAATTGGACAAAACTAGAATTATAAATTTAAAGCTTTTATAACACATCAAAGTTTTTGGCGCCGTTACTGGGGATTGATTTCATTTTTGAACTCGTCATTTTTATATTACAAACTAAAATTTTCAAAATCGCCGTAGATTTTTCTGGCAAACTCAACCAATTTTTTTACAGAAACCGGTTTTTTTCCAAATCACAAAAGTACGCCGCACTTATTGCCCCTTTTACAAACAGAACCAGTTTTTCAAATGAAAGGAACGTCAAAACCAAAAACCCCAAAAACCAATAAACTGTAAATTGACAATTTGAAAATGTGGAATTTATTCATTGTATTCATAATAGTCAAAATCTTGTAATATCATAATTCGTACGTTAAAATGAAAAAACCAAAAAGAATTGTTTGATAGCTTGCTTATTTAAAATTCTAAATGCCTGTGTATATCTCTTATTTGCTAAGTGTTGCTTATTTGGCTTTGATGTCATGCAAAATAAATAAAAAAATAAAAACTTAAAAAGAATTAAAGAATTTTATTTGATGATAAATGTGCTTAAGAACTTGATGTTTGCTATGTTTAATATATATTTAAGAAATAATAAAAATAAGAAACATAAAAACACTAAAATTAAAAAATTTAAAAGACTTAAATCTCATTAAGTACACCGCACTTTTTATGAAGTGCGCCGCACTATCCTAATTTAAACTAAACACAATGCTTGTTTTTTGTTTTTGAACGAGAATTGGTTAAACTTAAAAATGATATTTGTTTATTGATAATATGTAAATGTAAAAAGGTATTGTTATTTGTTTTAACTAACCCACTAATGTTTGTTTTAATGTTGTCTTATTTTATAAGAGTTATGGATCCAAATTCGAGTCTTGGAAAAATTTGCTTAGGAGAAGACGTCGTTGTAATTTCGAGTGACAAAGTTGAAGGATTTGGAGACTGGAATTCTCCAAAATTTCAAGCCACTGCTAACAGTAGATAAAAGAAGGAAACGAAGGCTATAGTTTTTTACCAAATGGATACCGAAGAAGTTAGCGAGAGATTTGTGGCTCCTTGTTTCGTCAATGGGCTGGAAGCTTACGATGGTGAGATTAACCTTGGAGTAGAGGAGAACATGATCTCAAACGAATATGCAGTAAAGTTATGCCTGGAACATGAAGTTAA
>BQNB010157804.1:4970-15107 GCA_026074375.1 Tanacetum coccineum
TTGATTCACTTAGTCAATATGTAAACAAGAACCAAAATCTGTTTCCCAATTGATAATACCAGAAACCCTAATTTTCAAAAATTAGGTAAACCCCCAAATCTTTCTAGGAACACAAACAACACCCAGATCTATCAAGTAACCAAAGTTAATTGACCTCAAGAAGCCTCTAATAACAAAAGCCCCAAATTAAGAAAGCCTAATTTTTTTTCAAAAAATTAGGTTTATTATTAAAATCGGTTAAAAAACTAACTGATTAACAAATCATAGACAATCTTAATTGACCAAGAATTACCCAAAACAATTGAACCCCTAAGTTTTGAAAACCCTAATTTGTAAAAATCGATTTAGAGTAAGAATCAAACGAGCATTGCTCTGATACCATGTAAAGAATATTATTAAAATAAAATCTCAACTTTTCTTGATTCTCAAATCAAGAACTCTAAAACAATAACCAAATTAGATCAAAAGAGCTGATCAAATAAATCACCAGAACTAAAACCAACCACCACTGCTAATCAGGTATGGTTCTATATTCTAATTGAATATAGTTCTATTAGAAGAACATATTTAAATCTGTATAACAAGAGAGATGAACACAAATTATAGAGAGAGAGATTTGATCTTAGAGAGAGAAATATAGAGAGAGCTGATAAGCCTGGCTTATATAGGATAAGAAGGAATTACACTCTTGGCAGCTTCAATCCCTCAAGAATCAGCAACCATCAATCCTTCATCTAAACACTCCTTATAACTGAAACACGAAAAAACAAATGGCAAAGTTAGTCCCTGAAGTATTTCTAAACTTAAGACATATATTTTACACTTTATAACTAACATAAACTTTACACTTTATTATTCTTTTACACATTTTCTTAATCCATTGTAAGCACATTCAATCAACTACTACGAGTATTACATATAATTCATTTGATTCTTACCGACATATCAACTTCACTTTGTACTAATCTCTAACAGATAGGGATTTACACGTTTCATCCTTATAACCTTATATTTAAACAACCATACCAATTTTAGGCCATCACTGTTCTTAAATAGGCGTTTTACCGCTGTCGTTTCTTTTCCACATAACTCGTTTACTGTTCATTCAACCCATTGTGTTCCACATCTATGCTTTAACTATCAATAACAATTATGGTGACAAGTACACGCAGTAACAATTCTTAACTACTTCGAGGTTGTATTATAGTAATCACGTGTATTAATTTAGTATCAATTACTTACCTCCGTCTTCGTTCAAAAAAAATTTACTTACCTCCGTCTATAGCTAATCAACTAAGCATCATCCGTCGTTATTAATCGTCATATTTCTTTTCAAAAAATTCTAAAAAAATTCCACAAGATCGTGTATGTTGGTGCATGAAAAAGTTGTGAAGGAAGTTCTTCTAGAAGTGGATACTTTTGTCGAAAAAAAATTATGAAAAAAATGTTTGTGCATTAAATCGCTTTTTGGTGCATCAAAAATTCGTTTTTGTACCCAACTTCTTTTGACTTTTTGCATTAAAAATTTATTGCGCATCAAATTATAACAAGTTGAAAATTTTGTGCATCGAAAAAATTTTGTGCATCAAATTTTTTTTTTTGTGCATTAAAAAAACCCATGAAAACTCAAAATTAGAAAAACTTCTTTTACAAAAGTTTTATGCTCCAATATACCTGATTTTGTGGAATTTTTTTGAAATTTTTTGAGAATTTTTTTATTTATTTTTTCTTTTTATCATTCTCACAGATATTTGTCTTTTTATTTTAACCTTCCTATATATATATATTATGTCTTGTATAAAAATATTTTAAGCCCGATTAAAGGCCCAAAAGAACGAGTATCTAACATGATCGTGGAAATAGTTTGTTTTATTGGGTGAAATTAATCATGTCGATGAGATGAATTTGTTTTTATATATCTTTTTTTCCTTTTCTTTTTTATAAAAATGTGAAGTATATATTACTAAAAAATCACATGTACAAGTTATAGACAAACAACATCAATATCTACATACGAACCGGTTCAGTCTGGAAAGGTGGGACATACTATATAATCACTTTGACACTTGATGCAGCAGGCCATGGCATTCATATCAATAACATTGATACATGCGGTGGCTTGATGAGGTCAAACTATGATTATGATACGAACCGGATCAATTATAGAATAAAGATAAGAAAATAAATAAGATAGATGGTTTATGTTAATGGGATAAACTGGCCTCCTGATTGTTTATATTAATGAGATAAACTGACCCCCAATTGATTAACAAATCAATACTTCATATTTATTCAACATAATAAGAATACAACCCTAATGCCCTATTTATAATAAAAGTTGCCCTATACTTAACTTGGTCCATAAGATAATGCAATAAAAGGAAACTAAATAAACTAATTAATTAATAATAATATGCAGGATCATATCAATACACTCTCACCCCCAAAAATACCTTGTCCTCAAGGTGTTGCTCCAAAATCTTACCTCAAGTGATTCTGGGATCCCATGTTTTAGTCTCCCTCTTGTGGGTCATAATCAAACATCAAAAAGTGTTGGCATGGCTGATCATAATTAGCTAATCTACTATCATAATTCAACCCGCCATCTATAGCTTCAGTTTGCCCAACCTCAATCACAACACGAGACTTTGATTTCGTCCACACGAAAGGCCTTTTTCTTTTCTTTCTCTTTATATTGGCAGCATAATGTCAGAGACCCAAATGAGACCCCTTACTCTTATTCAAGGCACAACCAAACCCTTCTTTATTGACTCCTTTTTCTGTAGTCTTTTTGTTTGGATCAGATGTCAAATCATCACAACGTGGAGAATTTTGAAACGGTTTTGCGGGTACCGTGGTTGTTACTGCGGGTACCTTAGTTGTCATTGGTTAAGGCGTTTTAATAGACGATATGGGATTTTGAATGAAAGACTGAATTAGATTTATCACCTCTTTAATCTTTTGATTCCATTCTTCATGCCTCTTATCCTCTTCAATCTTTTGATTCCATTCTTCACGCCTATTCCATTCTTCATGCCTATTTCATTCTTCAATCTTTTGATTCGGTTATTCACGCCTCTTATCCTCTTCATAAGCTCTAATAGCCATTTGTTCTCGTCTCTCAGCAAGTTTTTTCTTGATCTCCCACATGTCCATCTCCATACTTTGCTGCACAATTGCCATCCTTAGTCCAGATCTCACCGTCTCCTCATGGACCTTTTTATAAGCCTCCATACTTGCTCGATGTTCTTCCATTATAGCATTCCTTATATGCGCCATTGATTCAAGAAATTAAGATATAATAAAACAAAATACTATTTGGGAGAACAAAGTTCTGGATGGGCATTATCACACTCGTGAACAGTACTTTGGATGAACAGTGGCTTTTGATGAACAATAACTTTTTTTTTGAAACCCTAGCATCGAAACGGCTCTGATACCAATTGATACGAACCAGATCGATTATAGAATAAAGATAAGAAAATAAACAAGATAGATGGTTTATGTTAATGGGATAAACCGGCCCTCGATGGTTTATATTAATGAGATAAATTGACCCCCAATTGATTAACAAATCAATACTTCATATTCATTCAACATAATAAGAATTACAATCCTAATGCCCTATTTATAATAAACGATATCCTAATACCCTAACTTTCTCACTAAGAAATAATAAAAGGAAACTAAATAAACTAATTAATTAATAATATAATTATGATAAATTATATTAATGCAGGATCTTATCAATACTCCCGCTCCCAAAAACACCTTGTCCTTAAGGTGTTGCTTAAAACTGCAACCTAATTTATTCCAGGATCCCAAACTCTTCTTTGAACCACTCTCTTCTCATGTCGGTCAACAAGAAGCTCAACATGTTGAAAAATGTGAATGGAAATCAGCCCACTGATATACGAGTTTCTTCTTAATCCATGTTTCAGCCCCACATCAGCCCGTGTGTCATCACCCTTGCGGTACACAATTCCGCCACCATCATTCAACACACTATCAAAGCTGTTTTCCTCATCACTACCAACTTTAAAAAATTTATCAACCTCTTTCTCCTCTTTTCCTTGCTCATCATTGTCTTCCTTATTAATGTTTGGATCTCATCCTAGCACTATCCCGTAGTATTAGCTTCCTCTACACTTAAAACATCCAGAAACTCCTCCAAGTTACTACCATCTTCTGCACTTATTTCACTTATTTTAGTTGTGGCAGGTTGTGTCGGATACTTAACAATTTTCTCATCAGAACATGCAACCACCAGGCTCTGATACCAATTGTTGCGAACCGGATCGATAATAGGATAAATAAAAGAAATAAATGAGATAGATAGTTTATATTGATGGGATAAACCGACCCCTTGATGATTTATATTAATGAGATAAACTGACCTCCCAATTGATTAACAAATAAATACTTCATATCATTCAACATAATAAGACTTATAATCTTAATCCCCTATTTATAATAAAAGATCCCTAGACTTAACTTGGTTCATAAGATAATGAAATAAAAGGAAACTAAATAAACTTATAATTAATAATAATATGCAGGATCATATCAGATTACTTTGAAAGAAGCAATTTGGATATATTTAGTAGACGAGGACCATGTTTAACAAGGCCACCCTATGAGATGGACATAACGTCATATGGGAGAGGATCAGACCACTGGTGGTACTATAACTATGTTAAGGTGACTAGCACCGGAGCTAATAAGCCGTGTGCACAACAGGAGTTTGAGGTGGAGCAATGGGTGGCAAAAACATATGCCAAGTACTTCATTAATTATGAAGCAGTACATAATGGACATTGCTATATGTCTTGTTAGGATCATTAAAAGTGTCGATTATGTGATTTTGTGTTATTTAGTCATTAGTCTTTCTTTTGTTAATGTCAAAGTAGTTTGTAATAAGGTGTATTATGCTAAAAGAATGAAATAGCATAATTACCAAAGTCTAGGGACTAGAAGTGATAAGTTAGGAAAATAAAGGAAGGGAAGCCTCCTTCCCTCATCTATAAATACCCCTCTAATCTTCATTAGAGGGTGATGGCTTGTAACTAACTCTTCCATTTTCCCTCCATTTTAATATCATTTGAAATTTGAATACTTGCTATCCTCTACTATTCTCTCTATGCTTTCATGATCGATATGTTTGATTCAAGAT
Organism: Tanacetum coccineum; assembly: GCA_026074375.1. NCBI lineage: Eukaryota > Viridiplantae > Streptophyta > Magnoliopsida > Asterales > Asteraceae > Tanacetum > Tanacetum coccineum. The sequence goes on from BQNB010157804.1 coordinate 10,144, forward strand.
AAACGAGACCTATCATATGTCTATTTTCGTCATTTTATTAATAAAATAATTAAATAATTCAATTTGTCAAACACTAAAAAAACTAATTATCTGATTATTGGGATATGAAATAGAATAATCAAATCCAAACACTAGTTTTCATAATCACGTTTTGTAATAGCTGATTATCTGATTATTTGTTTTCAAAACGCATAATCTATTTTAAATAAGCAATCTCAAACACCCCCTAACCCGACTCTTCTTTTTCCTCAAACTAAACTAACTCTACCACTCTAAACAACACCCCAACAGCCGCCGCCGGCACCGTCTGCCAAGGTTACCACAATCTTATGGGTCTGTAGGTAGTTCGGTGGGCTAGGTGGAGACTGTTGGTTTTGGCAGTTCTAGTGGTTTGGTTTATTTAGTGGTTTGGTGTACGTGTTTAGTGGTTTCAGTCACCACTACATCATCTGTCGCCGCCACAGTACACCAGAACCATTTGTGGTTTTGGTGGTATATCGGGATATAAAACCTCAAGCCGTCGATGATAACACATTGAAGATGAATGACGTTTACAAGGTTTGTTCTTTTTTGGGACTTTTGTTTTTTTCATCTTTTGAAATATGTTAAGATCCGTTTCAGTTATAATGGTGATTGATGATTTAGTGTTCTTATTTTGTTTCTTGATTGCTTAATTTTATGTATAACTTTATTTGTTGGTTTTTTAAATTTATAAATAGATGATGAAAAGCTGATTCTTTTTGAGTTGATGTTGGTGTTTTTTTTCTTTGATCGGGTGTCTTGAATAACATGAGTATGCCTTGAAACTATGACATGAGATCAAAGAGCAATTTGTTAAGGTGAGTACAAATGGTTGTAACTTTGTCACTCATATGACCCATACTTTTCCATCTCACCTTGTGGTTTTATTTATCACATGCAACCATTTTCTGAATTTATAACTACCCGAGCATATAGAAAAAAGCCACTCACTGTTTTTGAGGTGACGACAAGCACACAAAATGTGCACAATTTGTTTCCCAATTGGTTAGCATTCCAGAGAGATTTTTCTTCTATTTTTTAGTTATTAGTTAACTGTTATATTAAATTCATATAACTACAAAATTTAATAAAACTATAATTTGATAGAGCAATTGTATTTAATTATTTTTCCTTGAAACTTGGTATATATGGACCCCTGTCACTTATGATTTATGTATGTCATGTACTGTGTGACAAAATGTATGTGATTATTGTAGGAAGATATTAGGTTTATTTTCAAATGAGATATTACCGAACCTTTGATTGTGATTAGTATACTTTTGATATTTGAGTTTGAAAGGTGGAAGGTTTAATGAGGTTGATGAAAGATGAACATGTTGGACCTTAAATTCAATCCTGGTAAGGATGATGAATTCACTATGCTCAAACTCGCATAAGAACAATTCCTTTATTTCTTACATTGTTCATTTTAGGTACTAGATAATTGAATATAAATATCTAACTTGCAATAATTATTTGGACAAGCACATTGCAGCACCCTTGACAAAATAAGTTGGTGTCTTTGAAGCCTTATAGGCTTATAGCAAATAAAGACGTATTAAGTTTTTTTAGCATCAAAGGAGATTTATACATTTCTTGAATTTTCAACATCAAAGTTGAAAAGTTGAAAATCTATTTTAGGCAAATGTTTCAACATTGGCTGTAAAGGTTGAATGTTTAAACCCAGGCCCGTATTTTAGGAAATAAACATCGACTGTACAATTTGAATCGGCTGATGTGAAATTTAAGAAAGTTGAAAGTTGAAATTGAAAACTAAATTAGGCTGTAAAAGCTGCTGGAAACTAATTGAATTCATTTAGGAAAGTGAAAACTAATACAATAAGCATTGGCTGTCAAAATCTTTTATATGTAGTTAAGATAATACACTTAATATTTTGTTTGACTAATTCTTAATTGCAAAAGCAAATCAGTTATTGCATATTCGATCTTCTCAGTTTTGTTATTAATTCCGAATTTTAAGTGATTTTGAAATCAATATTAGTAATATACTTAATGCATTCTTTTAATGCTTTTTTTAATTGTTAATTTGGTCTAATATGCCTAAATTATTTCCTAATTAAATTACATCATCTTTGAATTCTAAGCCTTATATAGTGCAACACTAATTGAAAAAAAATCAAATCCCAGTTTCCAATCATAAACATAACGTAAGCTAGCCTAATTAGTTTTCGTCAGAGAAAAGATGGGACAAGAAATGACTACCGGAAACCTTGAGATAGCAACATTTGCTCTTGAAGCACCATCTAAAATCTTTGATCATGATGGACATCCTAAGAGAACTGGTATAATAATCTTTATGTTTAAAATTTAATTTATGATTGTTGTCGATATTAAATGAGGAGTCTTGATGTTTTTACTGATATATGGACATTTTTGTTGTAATATAGAGACTGTATGGACTGCAGTGCACATATTATAACCACAATTATTGGTTTGGGCGTGTTGTCGTTAGCACGGGTGACGGCTAAGCTCGTTTGGATAGCTGGACCAACTATGCTTTTTCTTTTCTCATTCGTGCCTTACTACGCTTCATTCCTTCTTGCTACGTGTTATCGGTGTGGCGATCCTGTTACCGGGAAAAGGAATTATACTTTTGTGGAAGCTATTGAGAATATCCTTGGTACTTTATTTGTAAAGTTTTAATGATTGTATCTTTTAAATTTGACGACTTAATGGGTAATATTGATATGTTTCTTGTACTTATTAGGTGGATCTCAAATTAAATTATGAGGTTCATTCAATATTTTAATCTTGTTGAAGTTGGTATTAGATGCACCATTGCAACATCTATTAGCATGATGTGAGTATCTTTTAAACTTTTAATTATCATATTGAATTTAGTAATTAGCTAATGGGTTACTAATGTTACTTTTTTGTTGGTGATCTATGAATGCAGAGTAATAATAAGATCAAATTGCTTCATGAAAAAGGACATAACAATCCATATACGGCATCAGGATCACTATACATGCTCATGTTTGGTATTGTAAAAATCCTCCTCTCTCAATCCCAGATTTGATCAACATGTAAATTATTTTCATGGATAAGAAGGCTTGTATACAGATTTTACATCATCGATATCTTTTTGCCAGTTATTTTTTTAAGTTGTTTTGTTTTTTTCATTTTTGTGACATGTATTGTATACATAAATCATGATAAGTACTAACATGTGTATATGGATTGAATTTCAAATGTCGTTTAGAAGTCATCATAAGAAATTGGCTAAACCTATATGTGGCTATGAATACCAAAAGGCATCTATTATTTTCATTTTTGCATTGACGTGTTTTGTTTTTCTTTTACTTTTTATTTGATCATGAATCATGAGTAACATTGTTATAATTATGTGTACTTTTGTTTTGAAATTTTGTAACTAATCATATGTATCTACAATTGTTGTGCCTTTTATAAAATGATGTTCATTCCATTGTTTTACAAGGATGATTGACGAGTATTGCAGGTACAAAGTGATCACATTCAGGATCACGCCCATAGTTTTTCAAACCCGTGATTGCCACATGCATCGTTGATTATATATTACATTTTTTTAAAATTCGAATGATGGTAAACTTGGATTGATGGTAACCAAATGTGTATAATAGCTATTTATATTTTTTGTGTATCGATCTCTAAATTTGCATTAAGTGAGCCATTACCAATCAATCTAACTATGATGAATTTGCATTAACAAAAGCATTTGCATTAACAAAACCATTAGCCACTTAATTATATATATGTCATCATGCTCATCTATATAATAACTAGCCAAATTTGTGGTTACATTATGATGTTTGTTTGTGCATTTACATTTTGATCTTTTCACGTTATTTTGAACGTTACACTAAACACTTACCACAATATCGCGTATCGTTAATTATCTGTCGCTAGAGTTTTCCGCCGCTATGCGCCGGTACTCGCCTAGTAACCTCAAAAAGGTGTTGGTATAAGAGAATAACGGTCATAATTAAATAGGTCACAAAAGTACTAAACCTGTCACAAAAGTTTCCGTGTGGTTTACATATTGATAAAATGAAGATATCAAGGAGACTTATATGCGGTGACAGTGAGAATTACACAAATATTTTATATAGTGACAATTATTATATAGTGATACGTAGGTAGGTGCTAGACTAGAGTTTTTGGTTGTCTTGACAAATTTTCAAAAGATAATTGTGCCATAAGAAACATAAATACCTATCTACAGTGTTATGTGTTATATAGGTTTATACTAACAATTTACTTTCTTTTTCATGTGTAAGGGAATCACATAAAAACTTATAGTGATATTTTTGTACATGGTGACACTTCTTTCACTCTTGGACTTTTGGTAAACTTTTTTTCAGAGTGAGAAGATAAAAACCGATAGTAACTTTATTTGGTACTAACGGTACCTCTACGATGGTTCAAACTGTAATGGAAAATCACGAAGATATTTATTGTGATTTAAAGGTTTTGTCGACACAAGGTTGAAGAAAACTTAACCATAACCATTCGTTTAGTTAGTTAGTTAACAGTGGAACAAGAAGTAATCTCTATAAACTCGCGTCTTGTAAATCCGTCAAGAAAGACGTCTTGCACAAAAACATTAATGTGATTATCCTCCTTTTGTGATTATACAAGTACACTATAAGGATGTGCTTTTTAGTGACAATATTTAATTAGTGACAAAAGAGGGTGTAACTAAATTAAATCTATGTTATTAGAGACACTTAAACAAGTGAGAGTGAAATTCTGGGATTTATAGAGACTTTCTTATTAACAAACCGTATCCACAACGGCAAAAGATATATCAAAGCACTACTTTGTGTCACTATAAACAAAGTCTTTACAGACGGTAACTTTACTTACATTTCTAGATATATCAAAGCACTATTTTGTTTTTTATTTTTGTTTAAAGGTTTTCCGGAAAAATATATTACTTC
>BQNB010157806.1:0-11006 GCA_026074375.1 Tanacetum coccineum
TATTCGGGAAAAAATTAGCCCGTCACAACGCAAATTTTTTTTCCCCGAATCATAAAAAAAAGAAAATATTAAAAATTAACCCCGCCATAATGCATCGCAAAAAAAAAACCCGGAAACGTAAAAAAAAATTATTCGGGAAAAAATTAGCCCGCCGCAACGCGCGGGTTCTTTTGCTTGTTACTTCTGAGTGCTAACTTCTACCGCTAATTTAAATAAAATAATAAAATATACGTGTATTGTCGTATTGTATTGTTTTGTCAAAAAGAAGATTCTGTCAGGGCCTAGTGCACAGAAAGTTGCCGTGAGAGTACAAAGATTTTCCTGTCCGCTATAGTCATTTCCAGACGTTAGGAATTCAAAACCCCAAGGGCTGTTTTGTCCAAACACATAAATGTATGTATGAATATTTTCAACAACTTATTTATTTAATTTAAAAGAGTTGTTTGGTGACATTGTCATTTAAATCAAGGTTGTCAGGATCGGGATCTTACTTATGATCGTTTTTTGTTTTGCAAGATCGTAATCGTAGGATCGGATCGGGATCGTAAGATCCTATGAAAGCATATATATTTTTGTATACGGTTATTTTTTTATATTTCCATATGTTTTTTATATAATATTTTACATGATGAGCATTTACATATATCCCAAAAATACTTCAATATTTATATTTTTTATCTAAACATTTTTTAATAGCATTTTACATCATGCATTGATAACTTGTGTTTTAGAGAAATATTTAATTTTTTAAATTTTATTGGGTATATATGAAATTCCCCCTTATATGATAAACGAATCTAAATTGATGATAAAAAAATTTATATGTTCAAGTACCATGGTGGCATGGTAATAGAACATTAGATATATTGTAATACATACTTGCACAAAGTTCATTCATGTTTCCTACGCGATCTGATCCGATCCTACGATCCTATTTACGATCATACGATCCTGATACGATCATGCTTGAATTGCGATCTTGTTACGATCATAATCGTTTTTTGTGTGTGGGATCGTAGGATCGTACGATCCTATGATCAGGATCGCGATTTTGACAACCTTGATTTAAATTAATATTTCTAAACCATTTATAGTAGAGTAGCAGTTAAAGGCTCCTAAAAAAATTATGAACACACATGAGGTTTTTAGACTCGTGCATTGCACACGTGTTGTATCTACTTCTTGATTGCATAAGATATATGTGCGTTGTGAAGGTATAAATATGTGGTGCATGTAATTGAAACGTGACGCGTAATGTTTAGGTAAGTAACTATAAAATAATTTGAATTTTAAGTTGTGTTAAATGAAGCTTAAACGCATACGGCGCTTTCAAAATAAGCTTAAAACATGAATCCGTTTCATCAATGTAATAAAAAACCTGTTAGTTAAAACGTCATGTTGTTACTACGCACAACTTAAATGTTTTTCTTGTATATTTTATATGAAAATTAATGTACCCGTTTTGTTTTTTGTTTTTTAATTGATACGATTGCAATTTCACCAAACGGGCGTTAACTTTTTGTATTAAGTTATATCACGTATTGAATATGCGGGGCCCTCGCACTTCGCTGCGGCGGGTCTTATATATTATGTTTTTTTTTCTTATAGAGGTTTATCTGTTGTTCGGGTCTTATATATTATGTTTTTTTTCTTATAGAGGAAACAAACATGAAAGAGGAGCGAACCTGACATAGTTATTGACACCAACACAATTATCAAACTTCAGGTGGCATTGATGGTTGTTTTGAATTGTTATGCCAGCAACCGTTACATCTAAGCTTCCATAAAATCTCAATGCCTACTTCAAAATCGTAACATGTTTCTTCAAAGTATGTAAAATTATAATCTTTGATGTATTTCTTTGGTAAAGCATAGATGACACTTAAAGTTGGTTTGATGCTTAGTATTTTGCCTCCAAGTGACCTGGTTATCTGCCATATAAATCAAGAATGTTAAAGAAGAATTGAAGCAGCTTACAGCAGGTGGTAAAGGTGGCTATTTTAACCTACCTAGTTACAACATATTTGATGCGAGTAGCGTTTATCAGGTCAAATAGATACCATCAAAAAGTTAAACTGAGATTATATCAAAGATGCTCGTTTCCTGATTGCTATTTCCACTTGATATCGACAGACCTGCAATTAGTCATTGTCATGATTAGAGAGAAATATATAGGCGATTGTTTCTACAGAAGAATGAGAAGTATTTCTATTCAAACGTTCTAAACTATTATGAATATTTATGCGTGCATCAAAAGTTCAAAACACAATAAGTAATCAAAGCACAGGCTGCTATTAGCAAAACTCAAAGAGTAACATTACTAATAGATAAACAAATCGAATAATTTTATCATTAGGCTCAACTAAATGGAAAAATAACACAACGTTTTTTAATGGTTTATACATGGCATGAATATAAAAATAACCTCTCATCGCACTCTTTCATCGTTACCCTCAAGATCCATTATAATGATGCACGGTAAATTAAGATATTGGGATATAATAGTGTTCATGTCTATCAAAATGGTGTGATCTAAGTTAAGCCATGTTGTATAGTTGAACTCTTAATTTCACCCCAACATAATTACAACCCACTTATCAACTTTATCAATAGTATATGTATTAACTATCATTTCTAACAACAAATATGTTGGTAATGTCACTGTAGATAAACGTAATCTCACCCACCTGTTTACGCCTTTTCACATTTAATCCCAAACCATAGTGAAATCAAGTTAGTATACCAATAGTTGTTAGTTGCATTATTTAGTTACTTTGTAATACATGTAATTAAATTTAGGGGGTGTTTGGATACTGCTGTAAAGGGGAGTTTGTTGTTGTCAAAGTTGTTAAATGGCTGCTATAACGGGGTGTTTGGTTCGGCTGTAAAGGGGTGTTTGTTACTATTTTCAGTTTAAGATATACTTGCTCCTTAATTTTGCGCTTTGTTTCATGTAATTCAGTACTTAAATACATGTCATTAACAATTAGCTTAGTGTATATTGACAATGCATGTTCACACTGGGTATATGCATGTCATTAACAGTTAGCTCAGTGTGAATATGCATTGTTAACAAAACAGATGCGTATATTGATAATTAACATTTTCAAGCTGGAGACACATATTAACACATTATATTATAAAACCTTACAAACGCCAGGATTGCCCGGGTATAATTTAATGCTGCAACCCGCCTGACCCGACCTGGTTCATTAATTGCAGATCCGGCCCACCTGATAATACCCACATCTATCAATCTCCATATCATTAACACTAACAACACGTAGCATCTACGTGTCTCTCTCACCTTCTCCTCCCTCTACTCTTTCTGAATCTCAAGCATGCATCTCTTTTCTCAGATCTATTGCATTTTTCTCTCTCTCCCTAAAACATATGTTTGAGATCTCAGGACACCTATAGTTTGGGTTTTATGTGGGTGGTTTGTTTTGTCAGTGAAATCAATTTGGGGTTAGTGACAATGGAAATTAATGTTTATAATTAGAACTCGATTTGTAGTTATTTTGTCTGCTGAAGAGTTACGATTAGGGTTTCGATTTAGGGGTTTTTTGTGGTGGTTGTGTATAATGGTCCAGTGATTACGACCTTTCTCTTTCACGAAGAAAACGAGGGTTCACTTGCACTGCCTTTGTTTAAGGTAAAAGTTGTTGCTTTCGCTTTGTGTTCTCTAGCTTTTATATAATACCCTTATGTTTTTTTCAGACTTGGTTTACATGAGGTTTTCATACCATGTATCCTTTGATCTTTCTGAGGTAATTATATGGTTGGGATGAATTCACACTCTGAGATACTTATATGGTTGGGGATTTATGTTTGTATACATATGTTTTGATTCAACATGCGATCGGTTGTGTCTTGGCGGGGCAATTTACTAAATTTGTAGCCATGGCGTGTGTACCCTGTATTTTGATTCCTTACATATCCAGTAGCATAGTGTATGTCTGTGGCCAGGGCGGGTAAACCGTCTTAATAGGTTGTGATGAACGTGTGTAGGACTTCGATTGCGCATGAGATCGCTTGCGTCTTGGCAGGGCAATATACTTATTTTGCAGCCATGGCATGTGTATCTTGTATCTCAATCTCTTACTTATCTGAGCCTATTGATTGTTCAGACTCGGATGGTCCTTTGCAGCGATGGCAGGATAAACATATCATGGGGGTATATATGGCTCGAGTCTTACTGTAGTATTAGTTTGGTCTTCTGTTACGTAAACTGTAATGCGAGCAACGACATTAATCTTATGTTTACTGTGCGTGGCTCAGCAAACCCCGTATCCTGGGCTAGCAATCACACCGACTGTGTGATTGCAGCCATGGCGGGTGATTGGACCACTACCGTATTCGTAAACCTGAGCCTTATTTATTATTGTCATGGCTATGATTTTTTTGAGCCATTGAAGAATATGTTACACAGCAAGTATATGCTTTGGTGATACTGAGATTCAGAAAGCGTGGAGGGAGGAGATGGTGAGAGAGACACGTAGATGCTACGTGTTGTTAGTGTTAATGATATGGAGATGGATGGATGTGGGTATTATCAGGTTGCGGCGGATCATCAATTAATGAACCCGTTTAGGGGCGGGTCGCATTAAATGCTTTTGACCCAGCAATCCTAATGTTTATAAATATTAAGTGGTACATGTTTTGTTACCATATTCTATTTGAAACTATATAATACAATATGCTAATTGCAGTAAATGCTTTTGTTGTTAGTGATTTTATTTGTACTGAAAAGATGCTATGATGATAATATTTGAGCATCCCTAAGCGGTTCTATTACGTGCATCTTGGCAGGGCAAACTTGCAAAGTTTGCAGCCATGGCAGCTGTATCCTCATATGAGATTACTCACTTATCTGAGCCTCAAACCCGGAAACGAAACGAAGTTCCTTCCCTTTCGTTGCAATTCCTTTCGGGTCGGAAACATGTCGAAAGTTTGAAAGTTTCAAAAGCGCACTCACTCTTCTCCAAATCTCGGGAACAAGTCGGATTTTTAAATTCAAGTGCAAGAGTGAGCATTGTTTGTTTTACTTCAACTCTTTTTAGAGGTCTTATTAATTGCCATCTATCTTTTTTAACGTGTTTCTCTTTTTTTGTTATTGTGACAGCAGCGGCTATGTGTGGATCTACTCAATCAGGTTCTAAGTGTCGTAAAGAGAGGTCATGTTGCAACCACTTACCGTCACAGGATGCCCAATAGTTGGTTCAACAAAGTGTGCACAGACATTGTGAGATTGATGTCAAACACCCCTTACGTATTCATTTAATCTAAAAATAAGCGGATAAACGGTTTTGTTCACGCACTTTAAATTGATAATCTGCCTTATGTTTTGATGGGAGTGTAAAATATTTTTGCTGACTTTGAGTTGAAAAGTAAGAAAATATCTCATAATGAAAAAGAGTATTTACCTTTATTGAATTCGGGATGTCATTCGTTTTCTACATAATTTGTATATTTTTGGTGATTTAGTTGAAAATATTGAGGGCTCTTTATATATATGCAGATATAAGACCCTCTCACATGTCATATGAAGTGATCATATATAAATGATTTTAAGTCGAAGGCCGCTGAGGCACTAGAGAGAAGGAATGCAATGCTAAAAAGGCCCAACTTCGGGTTGTGCTTCACGTTTGGAAATAAGCTGAGCAAAAAGAGAAGGTATGTTTTAGGTAATTTTTGTCTATTAATTATGTGGGTTTAGGGGCTGAAATGGGTCAGTTTGGGGATGAAATGTGTGGAAATCGTAGAGGGGGGTGAATACGTTTCCATTTAAAAACTTAAAACATTTAGTATCAAATTATCGATCAAGTTGGACGCAATATGAGAAGTGTGAATAATACATCTATATTCATTAGAACATGTCATGGCAATATAAACATAATCACAATGCTAACATCTATCCATAACATAATCATCATTCAAACAAAATAAGCAACAATCAGCACACATATAGATCTAATGCTAATATAAATGTAAGACGATAAGGTAAATAAAGATGCAAAGTGAAAGGTAAAAGAAAGTGCAAACCGGACACGATGATTTATAGTGGTTCGATAACGAAGCACCTCTTTGCCCTACTCCACTCTCCGAGTACCCAACTCGAGAGTTACTTCACTAGTCAACAAGCTCCCTTTAGGCGAAGAAAACCATACACACCAAGCTTACACCGATTTCCGACACTAAGCCAAATGTCGAGTTCTAATCCTAACTAGAACTAATATATCACAACTAACCACACCACTTTACAACAATTCACTACACACCTTCTCTTCACTTCACTACTTCACTTCACTTCACAACTTCACTACACTTCACAACTTCACTACACTTCACAACTTCACTACGTTTCACAACTTCACTACACTTCACAACTTCACTACACTTCACAACTTCACTACACCTAAACACTACTACGATCACACCAATCTAACACTACTTACAAAGATCACCACGATCTAACTATTACACAAGTTTGGAATACATGGACTCGGTCTATACATTGTGAATGTAAGACATGTCACGAATGCACTAACTAAACTACATAACTTCGTATCTTGATGATAACAAAAGTTCTTCTCTTGCACTTTAAGGAATAAGCTTGAATCACTTGGAAACAAATGCTTATGATTACATGATCAAAGGTTTTTAGAATATGTGTGAGATGTATAAACTGATTTGGGACAGAAAGAAAAGGTGCAAAAGGTTGGAAAATCAGTGGGGAATAGTCCAATATTTATAGGGAAATTGGAGGAATCTTTCTGTCTGGGCGGTCCCTATAAATAGGGGTCGGTCCCCTTAATAATTAAGGGGGGCGCCCACCCTAGACGCTCCCTTTTTTATCTTTTCTAAGGGAGGTGTTTTCTGAAACATTTCTAGCCGTTTTTAGGTAGAAAATTTGAATTCAAATGAATAAAACATTTCTTTTAAATCTAAAAATATTTTGTAAAAGTTATAAAAATGTTTGTGACATTTTTATAAAAAATGTGAGGTTAAATAAAAAAAATCCTTTGATCACAAAATAAATTAAGCATTTATTTATTCATACCTTAAGTGATTTACGTCGGGTGCAAACTTTGATGAAGCAGACTTGAGACTCGAGAGATGTTGTCGTATGAATGCATTGATTATTTGAGATCACAAGTAACTTAAGCACTTTATGTCATGTGTTATAAATAACATGTTTTTCATCACCAAAACATGAAGAGAATGTATAGATTAAATATCGTAATATTTCTACTAACACATCTCATCGGGGAGTGTCCAAAACTATCAAGAAACTACAATCAAAGAGCCTTCATCGGAGGATCATAGAGTGATAGCGACGGAGACGATGAAGAAAAGACCAATGACGAAAAATGTCTTATGGCCAATACATCCAATGAGGTACTTTCCGAAACCGAATTCTTTAGTGATGACCAATCATCGTTAGATGAAAAAGACTTAGATAGTGAATATAATAGATTATGCAAAGTAGGTCTAAAAGTCATGGCTAAAAATAAATCACTAAAACAAATTAAAAATCAATTAGAAAATGAAGTACTAGAACTAAAAAATAAATTGTCTAGATTAGAAAAGGGTAAGGAAGTCAATGAAGAATATAAAATATGTCAAGACCTTAGGTTTAAAAATGAAAAGCTTAAGGAAGAAATTTCTAAGCTTAATCAATTATAATAGTAGTCAATCGCTTAAGAAAATGTTAAATCTTCAAAAACCTTCCAGAGATAAAACCGGCCTAGGATTTAATTTTACCAAAGGATCAACTAGTGAGTCTAAACAAGTAAATTTTGTAAAGTCACAAGAGGTTGAGTCTAAAGAAAAAGTAGTAGAATTAAACTCAAGCCCAAGACCAAAATTTATGCTTATAAATAATACTAAAATTCCTATTGCAAGCGACGACGAAGTAAAACGTTTTTATAAACCTTCCTTAAAACCCGGAGTCGGATTTACTAAACCAAAAATGAGATCTAAAACTCCTCCTCCAAAAAGAGCTAATAATCCTCAACCTCGGTCAAAAACACCACAACCTAGGAGAGATCAAGTTAGACAAAATTACCCTAATAATAATCATTCAATGTGGAATTATTCACAACAACCAAACTTCTCTCCGTGGGGAATATGTCCACCCTATATGTATCTGAATCAAATGCAACATATGCAAAATATGTTCGGGACTAACAATTTTGGACCCATGAGACATTGGGGACCAAGTGGTTGAGTCGTTACAACATTTTAGTGGAGTTGTTCATGAACATTTCTTGGAATCCGACGAGTGAATACATTCTTAAAATCTTATGACGGGTTTACCAAAAGATTTCTCCTTCAAAGCTTGCTCACTTAAAGATGTTGAAGAAAACACATTGTAGGCAAAGGTATGTCTTCTTTCCAAACTTCTTAGAATTTAGATTATGTGTTAAATGTTGAATGTCTATATATTATTATGCTACATGTAAGTATATGCTAAACACATAAGCTATAGTTAATAGAATATAATTTAAGCTTGTGGAAATAGTGTAGTCACTAGAAATGCCATTTGTTGGTCTTCTAGAATTAAGAGAATTTATTCATTATGAACTCATCTCTCACGATGTTGTATTAGGATTCTTTACATACCTCTATAAAATGGAAATCTTCTATGTCCACCTATACAAAACTCCACGTAGATGAAGAAAAGTGAGTTAGTGGGTAATTATTAACATAGAAGTAGGATTAGTTTTACATCCTATGCCGGAAAGGCATGATATCAAAACACTATGGACGAAACAAACTTCCTTCGACTACGACGTCCGCCTCGTCTACACGTCTAAAAACATCTACGACTATCGGAACTGTCTTATCAAGTTTTGACTCCGTTCATTATTCTATCATCACGTATTAATCATCTCTCATCACGTATTAATCTTTTTGCTTTTTGTAGTAGTCATGTCTTCTGCATCATCTGCGGTTACCTACACTTCTGTCTACACCGACTCTGAGCCCGGCAGAGCCTTCTGGGGAGCCAATGATGAGGAGATATCTGAGGGAGGCATTCTGTGAGTCATCGTATTAGGATACGACAGACTCCCTATACAGCCAGTAGCCCCACCGTCACCGGATTACATACCAGGCCCAGAGGATCCACAGACACCGCCAGTTCCTCAGGACGAGGATAAGCGTGAGCCTATGTTCGTACATGCACATGATCCTGATTATGTGCCAGAGCCTGTATACCCTGAGTATATATCATTGGAGGATGAGCATGTGTTCCCAGCTGAGGATCAACCATTACCTCCTGTTGATTCACCTACTGCTGAGTCACCCACGTATATTACTGAGTTGGATCCCGAGGAGGATCCAGAGGAGTATGAGGATGATGAGATAGAGGATGGTCCGGTTGACTATCCTATGGATGGGAGAGATGATAGAGAGGATGATAATGGCGATTCATCTGGGGATGACGCCGATGATGAGGATGAGGATGATGAGAATGAGGAGGGGGAGGAGGAGGAGGAGCACTTAGCTCCGCCCGACTCTACTATTGTTGTACCTACTGATGAGCCTGTTTCCCCACCTAAGGGAACAAAGCCTGCTATACCACCACCCTCTACTGACATTACTATTGGGGCTAGGATTACCGTCCGACCTTAGGCTTCCATATCCCTTCTACCAGAGGCAGAGGTTGAGAGATTTCTGGCCATGACTACTCCATCACCATCACCACCTATCTCACTATCACCTACACATTCATCACCACCACCTATATAATCTCCATTACTACCATCATCTGGGTGTCCAACCCAAATCCAGACACTCAAGATAGCATCCACTCAAGCCCTTATCGATGTCGTTACTGCCGCATTACCATCACCTCCACTACCACCATCTCTATACATACCACCACCTGTTAACCGTAGGGATGATATCCCCGAGTCAGAGTAGCCACCTCACAAGAGGTTGTGTTTATCCACTCTAGGCTCCAGATTTAAGATCAGGGAGAGTTCTACTGCCAGACCTATCAGAGGTCAAGGGGTAGATTATGGATTTGTCAGCACCGTAGATGCTGAAGCGAGATGGCAGGGGATTAGTGAGGTTGGATATGGTATTAAGGATACTTGGGTAGATCCGGCAGAGGCAGTTCCTGCGGTAGCACCTATGACCATGGGAGAGGTCAATACTAGGGTTATAGAGCTTGCTGAGATCCATAAGCATGATACACATGACTTGTATGCCTTACTAGAGGATGCTCAGGATAGTAGGTCTCGTATATCACATCGAGTCGATATGGACTCGCAGCGGGTCGACTTACTTATGGGGGATAGTGTGAGTCCCTTACTGAATAGATCTCTGTAGCCTATTAAGGATGATAGCCAAAATGTATAAATACAGTTGACTATGTAGAAACACTGATTATGAATACTATGTGTTAATGCGGAATCTTAACACAAGTACTAAGAAAAACAATGTAGAACTAAATAACAACTTCTATTAATCTGCTTTGAATGATTACAGATTACTAACTATTTAAGATACGATATTGCTATGAGATATCTTGAGGTCATCTTAACTAACTATGCCAAGAGGGATCCTTTTATAGACTAAGGATAAACCCTAACAGCTTATAAATCGCATACATATCTTTTCCTAAGATATCTCATACATATCTCTTAAACGGTACTAACTATTTTCTACTAACAGTACTAACTATTTGATTAGTACTTACATTTTGTACTGTCAGTACTAACTATAACTATCAGTACTAACTATTTGTACTGTCGGTACTAAGTTAGGAAAACATAAATCCTAACAGTATTTCTTCCACATTTGATCCTCCCTTTCCCAAGTATATTCCGGTCCACGACTCGAATTTCATCTAACTTTGACTATAGGGATCCGACTTTGCTTAAGTTGCTTTACTTCCCTATCTATGATTTTGATAGGTTCTTCGATGAAATGCAATTCTCGTCGATCCTTATTTCGTCAAGAGGAATAATAAGATCTTCATCCGATAAACA
>BQNB010157807.1:2485-15107 GCA_026074375.1 Tanacetum coccineum
TACGAGCTTGAGAACGAGTGCGCATGCACTAAAAATAGAGAAAAGAAATTAAAAAGAAAACAAAAATTACACTAATTTTTTGGATTTTTGAATTTTTTTTAACAATCTATTTTAAATGGATACACGGAAGACAACTGAAACCAAATAATCGAATTACTTCATAGTAACTCTTAAAAATTGCTTCTTAAGATGAGCCGTACCTCGTAAATGACACAAATGACAAGTTTTAAATCTTTGATTCGAGTTGGGAACTTATTATGATAATACCTCAATTGAAGGTATTATTTGTTGGTGTTCTTTTACCAACTTTGTAACTTTTTAAATTGAAAGAGAAAATATTTTTGTATTTTTGTTTTTAATCTTCTATTTATACTAAAAAGAAAAGAAAAATATTTTTTTACTTTTTATTTTTTATATTTTTGATTTTCTTAAAAGCGTAACTTTCGAAAACGAAAGGTTCTCCAAAACACGATCAACAAACTTCAAACGATAGAATCTTAATCACAAATCCCCGGCAGCGGCGCCAAAAATTTGATACGAGCGTAAAATATATATATAATACTATGGAAAATTTACCAATTTACCCTTGAGGACAAAGGTGAAAAGGAAACTCTTCAAAATATATATAATATAATATAATACGTATCTTAACCGGGAAGTATGATTTCCCGGGTCGTTTCCCCAACGACTTGTGAAATTGAGACTACGTTTGATGCTTAGACAATGATTTGAATGAGGTATAAAGTTCGGTTTGATTTTCTACTTCTACAAATTAAAAGAAACAATTAAAAACTAGCAATTAAAAACAATTAAACTCTAAGCAATTAACGAGAATAAATAAAACACGAAAAATAAGAAACTAAGGCAAGATTAATTTCTAAAAATGCAAACTAAATTTCTAAACCTAAATTAAAACAAAATAAAATTTTAGGAAAAAGAAAAATATTTTTTTGATTATTTTTGAATTTTTTTTATGAATTAAAAACTAATTTAATCTAATTAAATCCTAGAAAATAGCAAATTAAGTCCTAAAAATTCTAAAAAATGATTTTTAAACTTAGAAAAGTCTAAATTAACATAAAAACTCAGAAAACTATTTTTAACTATTCTTAAAATTAAAATTAAAATTTAAAAGTGTTGAAAATGATTTTTCTGAATGTAAAACTAAAAATATTTAATCTAATGCTAAAAACTATTTTTTTGTATTTTAAAAAGTTATTTTTGTATTTTTTTATGATTTTTTGAAAATTAAAACCTATGAAAAATAATTAAAAATAATCTACTTAATGGAAAAATGTGAAAAATTCAAGGAAATTCCTAAATAAGCTATAATAAATGCCAAAAAATCAAGGAAAATCCTATAAGCTAACAGGGACTTAAGAAAAATAAGAACTATGAAGAAGCTAAACAAATAAGCCCAAAATTAAGCCTAATAAGCTACGGCTTATTAAACTAAAAAGGAAATAAGAAAACCTTTATTAATTAAATGAAAGAGGAAGTAAAAACGACGTTGCCCCACTAAGCGAGAAGTAAGGTTGTTGTGTTGTGAGTGTGAGGATCCTTGGTTTGAATCTAACTAACCCCCCTTAATAGCACTTTTTTATATATCTTAAAAACTCAAAAGCTAAAAAACTACTAAAGGACACTTTTTTAAACACGTTAATAAAGGATATAAGATGATAACTAATAATAGCTCTAAAAGAGGCTTATAAAAGAACCAGTACCTCAGAAAGTGAGGTTTTGAGCTAACTTATGCATGTTTGGACTTAAAGGTTTGCACAAAACTCAAATTAAGCTCAAATTACAAACCAAAAACTGTTTTAGAATCCTTAAGATGTCTACTAACTAGTTTTAATAAGCTACTCTTCTCTCTAACACTTAATCCTAACTGAATCTAACGATTAAACCTGTAAACTCAGAAATAAGCACAATACATTCAAAAACATAACAAGCTAAAAAGCACTATAAGCTAGAACTGAATTTGAGCTTTTGAAAACTTATCTATCTACTTATTAACTACTAATATAGACCATAAAAACAAACACCTAAAGCTAGAAATCAAAATTTAAAAAACTACTTTTACTTCCTACTGTTTTTGGTCTTTTTGGATCCTTTATGAACTTTAAGAGAAAATGTACCTAAGATATTAAGCTAGAATTTTGAAAACAAGTCTAAAACTATATTAAGCTATTTTTAACTAAAAGCCTACTGAATTTAAGACCTTAAATCCTAAAATTACTAGCCTAAATGAATCCAAAAAGTCAGCAGTAGTAACTGAGGTTACTACTCTATCAAACAATCAAAAGGACAAGGAAACAAATGGCTGTAGACCAAGTGCTTCTACTCAAATAAAAGCCACTCAAATAGTGTAAATAAACCTAATACCAATAAGTATCAAGCTTAAAAGAGCTTGAGTCAAATTATAGCAATCAACAGATAAGCAACAAACTACCCTAGTGCTGGCACTAAGAATTTTGGCCTTAACTTCTTCAATTTTGTAAACTAACTTCTGAAAACTCCTTTTCTACTGATTTTAAATGATCATGAAACTATCTCAAGCAATGAGCACAAGTCACTTTGACTTTTAGAGGTCAAAGTGGCAAGTAATCCAAACACCCCTTTATACATTTTGACAGATTTATTTTAGCTTATGAATTAAAACAATTGTTTTTAGGGGGAGGGGGGCCCGACCCATAACCCATGAACACCCCTAAATCCAGCTGAAGTCTGATTCCCTTACCACATGCTCATAGGGGATGGCAACGGGTAAGAAAAAGCCCATAACCCATGGGTACCCGCACGTAAATGGGTGGGTAATCCCATTATATTTCACCTATAAGTGGGTTGTGGGTGAAAATTTAAACCCATCGATAGGTGTCGGGTAATGCCTACCCACCATGGGTGTACCCATTTAAGATACCCACGAGTGTACCCGCCTAAATACCCACGGGTGTACCCCTAAACCCATTTATGTTAAAGTATAACTTATTTTACTGCTTAAAAGTTTGTGAGGTCGTTGATATATATTTAATAACTACCAAAATCTATAGACTATACAGTAAACTAACAGTTTCTTTGAGTTGCAAGACTAAAAGATGAATATGAAAGATTAAACTTTCATAGATATATACATGATATATCTCAGTACATGTATGTGATTTGGTGTATAGATTTAATTTATATAGTTTTATACATGTCATTAAGTATTTTGTAAACTTGGTATTTAGAAAATTGATATTATGTCTTATTGTCCAGTTTTATAAATAGTTTACATATCTTAGTTTTATGATTTTGTTCTATTTCACAAACCTACGGGTTTACCCACGGGCAATGGGTACCCAATGGCATGGGTATGGGTAAAAAGTTGTACCTATTGGTGGGTAACGGGTGGGTGGCGGGTGAGAAAAAATCATAGGTATGGGTGACGGGTTAGATGAACCCATACCCATTACCTACGAGTGCCATCCCTACATGCTCATGCTCAAACTATAAAGACATACTATAAGCATCGAGATTCAAGAATCAAGAAAGCTCAAGAATTAAAAGACAAAGACTTCCGCAAACTCTGATATTCAAGATCTTCCTTTAAGATATCAAGTATATCAAGGGAAATTATTAGCAAGCTTTCAAGATGATGTAAAGTATGAGCATGTTGGTCAAGACACAAGATCGCAAGGTGGAAAAGACGATCAAGACAAACAAGGAAAATATTGAAAGATCTCGGAACTAAAGACGAAGTCGAAAGATAATAACAAAGGCTCAAGATCAAAGATCACAAAGCATGAAGGAACAAGCCTACAACAAGATAAAGACCAAGACAAAGATAAGAGCTTAACGATGAAAGAAATCTCATGGTTCTCATGAAGGACTGTCACAATGAACTCACTTTGGGGGAGATTGTTAGCCTCAAAAATATTGAGTCGAACGAGAAGTTCGTTCATTAGGAATATTAGGTCTCGGTCATTTATATATTAATGTTGTAAGAGGCTATAACAGGAATCAGGCTCAATTAATGTAATATAATATGTCACCTGTTGCGAGCTTAAAAGCCCAAGTAAACTCGAGCCCAACCCAAGTCAAAAGCCCATCCGGCAACATGGGTATAAATACCCCTCTCCAAGTATGGAGAGGGTGTTGATTCTCATTTGTTTCACACACATTTGTTAGATTCAACCATCTTATTTCTCTATACTTTCTCTCTTTTAAATTCTTTCATATCTCCTTTCTATTTTTCTTGTTTCAATGGTGAAGTAAAAGTGGTTTCGGGTTCCTACACACTCGTATCGGTCCACATAAATCCATATGAAGGGTATTAAGAACTTCCAAGTTAGTGTTTTTCGGTTTTAGGTTTGTGGGTATGCTTTTTGCTCTTTCCTAGTTGACATGCAGAGCAAAGATGATCTTTCTCAAACTTTAATCTAGGTAAACCTCTGACTAAGTCCTTTCTTGCTAGGTCATTGATGGTACCGAAGTTTAAGTGGTTTAAACAACAATGCCATAACCATGATTTGTTCTTGGAGGCCTTAGACAATAAGCAAATAGGAGAGGACTTCATCATGTCTTCAATCGAGATAGTGTATAAATTAGAACGACGAGAACCTTTAATTAATTCAACACCATATGTATCTCGAACATAACATAAATGTTTCCTGAATGTAACTTCCAGATCAGAGTCAAAAAATTGTCTGACAGAGAACAGATTGTATACTAGTCCTTCCACATAGTATACCCTAGAGATTACACTGTCACCAATCACATAATCTCCATAACCTATAATAGCACCAAAGTGGTCATTCCCGAATCTAACTATCCCGATGAACTTTTTTACAAAATTCCTGATTCGTAAGCGATCCTCCGTCATATGTTTTGAGCAGCATGAATCCAAATACCAAAGGACGATTTGTACGACCTGCATTTGAAAACAGACGAAGATGGAGAGTTTGGAAAGTTGGATCCCCAATTTTTCTTGGGTTCCTGTTGGTTAGCACAAGTAGTGGCTTGATTCTCGTTTTGCTTAGCAGGTGCTACTGTGAGTTTAGTGAGCCTAGTTAAAGGGCACTGTTCTCCTAAAGTGAATATTCTACCCGTGGGTCTCTATTGATGACCAACACTGGTAAAGCACTCGCTGTGGTTTCCATACTTGCCTAACTTGCTTAGGTTTCCAAACTTGCTTAACTTTGCGCACAACATTATGAATATTATGAATAGAGGGGGATGCCTTAACAGATTGCAAATAATCAACCACACACACATCATGATTTGAAGAAATTAAACATTTGTTACATGTTTGGCAAATAAAATCAGAATTTGAATTAATTACAGTATGCTTAGAGCTACTACTAGAATCAACACGCTTTGTGGTTCTAAGTTTAGACTTATTATCCTAGGCGATTCTTTACTTTCTTCTTGTTGACACCTTTAGCTGGCGAGATCCTATTTTTCTTGGTATTGCTCCTAGGCTGTGATCTGCTAGCATTGGTGCAACAGTTTACTCTTGTAGAAGGAGGCACATAGGCATTAGTCTTCTGAGTGTTCATATGTGTTCTACATGTTTGTGTGTGTTACTATTTGACTTGTCACATTGTTCATCAAAAGTAACGTGCTTTTTCCTAATTAAAGGGGGTAGGAGCATGCTTTTTATCTTGTTGTTTGAAGTCTTTCGGACAAGTGCAATAGCATATTCTAATAGTTCCTGAGAGTGTTTTGGTGTAAAGGCAAGCATATGCAAGTGATCTATCTAATGATCTTTCAACCTTAGCTTCCTCTACTATCTCGCAAAGGGTTTCTACACTTTCCTTAAGATGTTTGAGATAATGTAGATGAACTTCCCTGTTGTTCCTATTGTGAGGGGAATCGGTTCAACATCTATAGCATACCTACTGAGTGCAAGAACTCTTGGTTTTACAGACTCCATAGTGTCGCATTTCAAATTTTCATGTATTTGGGCTTTCAGATTCTCATTTTCAGTTAGCAAGGCAGTTGTCTGTTCTATATGCTTAGCACGCGTGATCTTAATAGAATCGTACAATTCCTTGTAATGATGTTTAACTTTTTCATTCTTTGCCCTAAAAAGCTTTTTTTTTCTTGAAGAACGGTGACTTTTTTAGTTAATTGAGTGATTTAAAAATCTAAAGTCCTGAAATCAAGAGTACGGTCCGCTTCACTACGGGTCTCTTTCAATTGAGAGATTTGCATTCTCAATTTTTTGATGGAATTGTCCTTTCTTGAATGGAAGCTTTCATTTTTTTCGATACAAAGACCCTGAGTTAAAATCAAGAGTGTTTTTGAGCGTGGAGAATGGGTTGTATTTTCTAAAAATTCTTTAAGGTTTTGATACTTTAACTATAAATTTAAGTGATTAACCTCAAGATTGGAAAAACGTTTTACTAATTCAGTATGATCATCTTTTTGAACCTTATCTCGTAATTTAGAAAGCTCTGCTTCAAGTTCCAAACAACGTGTTTGAACAATGGTGTGGGCTTCATGCATTTCAGTAAATCTAGATACAGTAAGCTCAGAATTCGTTGCAATATAAAACACTTCTTTGGACAAGCAATCAACAATTAAATTATCATTTGCAATAAGAAGATTTTTCTACTCAATCTCATCATACTTCCTATTTACAACATTTTGGTCAGCTTCAGCTTCCAATTCTTAAAAATGTCCTTCATTTCTTTAATTTCTTTAGTTAAAGCCTTTTGGATTCCCTCAAAATGTTCTTTAAGTGTTTTGAAAAATGGAATGACCTCGGTGAGGTAACATTCCTTGGTTTGTTCAAAACCCCTTTCCCCTTCAGTGAGCCCTGTTGGTGTAATTCTCTTTTTACAGGTTTTTTCAAATTCCGAAAAAAGTTGTATAAGTGCAAAAATATTAATTTTCACTTGACTTTTTGTTGGAAGCACCCTAGGGACAAGCGTTGCAGGTGTATTTGGCGGATACACCGTCAATGCTTTGATTGGTCTTGAGGTGGTGGTCTGCTTTTTGAGAGCTTCTTCTTTCATCTTGATGAGATCTTGAGACCAAAATATTTGCTCAGGGGTCAATTGCTTTTGTGGTGTGAAGGTCGCTAAATAATTCTCTTTCGAGTAATCAGGTGGTGCAATCTTAACCTTATGAGTCACACACTCAGGGTCTTTCATTTTGTCATTCATTTTCCTCCTAGTGATTTCAGCTATCTCTAGGGTATCCTCTGTGTTGTGCACTAAAGCCGGGACATGATTGTTTTTGATAATTTCATAACCATTATATAGAGCAGGCTGAACTTGCTTTGAACAGGCGAGGCATAAAGGGTTCTTGTAGCCAATAGCTACCTTATTCTGTTCATTATAATAGGGCTTTGGTTTACACAACATGTACGCAGTTTAGAAAGACTAGTCTTGTTTGTATCATTTACCTCGACCTTCTCTTTAAAGTAGCTTTACATGTCCCAAAAACTTCTTCAAGGTTAATTTGTTTCTTTCTGTTTTAAAAGTCGTTTTCAAGACAAACTTCTTCTACCATTGACTTGTATTATGTTTTGATGGTAGAAGCAGTTGCATTTTACAGACATGAAGTTCCTTTTCAAATTTTCTTGTCCTTAATATACGGTCAGTGGATAACATTCTTAATTGTTCATCAATATTTTGGTTCTCTTTCTCCGTTATTCCAACCGGGGCTCGTCTTTCATACAGTTCAACTTTTCCTTATATTTTGCAAGTTTCAGCAGTTAATGGAATTATACAACTCCTGAGTGTTTTCGTGTTGTTGTCAGAGACAGATTGGGCATGCAGTTCATGCATATCATTAAATATCATCATGTATGCATCATTTGGAACAGAAGATACATTACTTTGTACAACTGGCACTGCATTGTCCTTTACATACTGATCATACGAAATCATATTACTATCGCTCGTATAATTAGCATGTGAATCAACAACGTAGTTTAGTTGTACATCATCATGCATCTCGTGTTCTTCATGATATTCACAAATAGCATCCTGATAGTGATCATGGTCGTGTACCTCAGATAAAATGTCCGAATCATAAGACAGACCAGCTTCATCGTAAACAGGATCTGCGAACGATAGATTAGCCATGAACATAGTCTGTGCCACGGGAGCCTCATTAACATCAGAATCAAAAGCATCACAGTCATCTGCTTGAAACACATTATCCACATTTAGTGCTACGTCCTGAACAGGTTGCTCATTCACATCTTCATCAATGGCGTTGTCTTGTCCACCTGCAATAAATAATAACTGCTCTTCATCCAATGCCACCCCGTTCTCCTGGGCTTGCATCAGCAACATCTTATCTTTGAAGTATTTAGATTTCTGTAGACGCTTGGGTTGAGTGCAGTTCCTTGCTATGTGGCCTATATCGTTGCAGTTGCAGCACTTAACATGCCTTACTTGACCTGGATTAGCATTCCTAACTCTGTTATGTGCTCCCCCATAACCAGCTACACCTGCACCCCGTGCATTGTTCCCCTGTCCTCTATTCTGTCAACCCTTAACATTCTGAACAACAACCTTACCATCTTGAACTGTGGCTTGATTCCTTGGGTTAGATGAAGTTCTGAGTTGATTGTATGTTTGAGGAAGGTACGTTTTGTATGATTGGGTGAGTAATGGCCGTTTGGGGCAAGTGTGTTGGTTAAATTCTCAATTAAGTTTTCTGATGGAGAGAGTCCCGAATCGAGTTGAGTGTTGTCAGCAAATTTTGGTGGAACATAAGTGAATGGTAGAGTTGTAGATGATTGTAAATAGTACTGTAGTTGTTGAGAATAGACATCAAGAAAGAAGCCATATACCTACCAGTGTGTTGATGAGAATCGATTCCAACTTCAATTTTGTTTCTCAATTGGCATGTGCCTCGTGTTGCTTCAGATAAGCATACAACTGATCATAGTTGGAGTCCCTCAATCCTCTATTCAGCTTCACTGCTGTTACAAATTGACCCTATTCAGGTAACATGTTGTTCACAAATTTTAAGTTTAGTTGCATTCTGGACATGGTCATCTTGATGTTTCGCATGTCATTGATGAGTTTGGCAAACCGTACATAGTAGTCGTGAATGGTTTCTCCTTTGTTCTGACAGAAGTGTTCAAAGTCATCATACAGTTGTGATTCCCGATCTTCTTTGGTTAATTTTGAACCTTCCAGGAGCATCTTCACATTGTCCCATATGTCCTTTGCATCAGTGTAATGATTGATAAGAGGGTAGATATCTTTTGGAAACCCTTGAAGTAGGATGTTTGTTGCCCGAATGTCAGCGTTGTACCTTTCCTTATCTTCAGGTAAGAGATCAGAATAGGCTCGAGGTCGTTCTGGACCTAGATGTAGGGCACCTTCAGTACCTTCAGCAAGTGTTTCCCGAAAATTTCCCATCTGAAATGCTCTTTCATCAATCGAATTTAGGATATTCACACCATTCTCTTTACCTCGACAATACAGACGAATGCGTTGTTGCCATGATGCAAAGTCAGTCTTATCAAGCATAGGTGGTAGGGTATTGGAACCGGCACATTGCATGTCTTCCGAAAGATTAGCCATCGTAATTGATTGTGAAATGATTAAAGTAGAACGAAACATATTAGGTTGTTATGTAAAAGTGGTTGGATTATTGTATGAAATGGTGAATTGTTGTTCAAGTTTGTTAGGATTACAAGTTAAAATTAGTCAATTTAAAGAACTTAGTCCAAATGTCCAAAAATCCACAACTCGCTACCTTGTAACTCGCTAGAAGTGACTTGACAACTCGCTATCAAGAGTCAAAATAGACAGAGTTCCTATTCATAGGTCGCTAGAAAATTGTCTTTAATTAACCTGTAACTCGCTAGATTCAACTCGCTGGAAGAGAGTTATTCAACCATCGCTATCAAGAAATGAACTGGACAAGAGTTTCTGTTCCTAAGGTCCTAAACAAATAGTCTTCAATTAACCTGTAACTCGCTAGATCCAAGTCGCTACCTGTAACTCGCTAGATCCAACTCGTTGCCTAACTCGCTACCTGCACAAGACGACAACTCGCTGATACAGTACTTTCTGACACACAGTGTACTATGCTGACAACTCGCCAGTACAGTACCCTAACTCGCTAAGAAGATCTTCGAACAGTAACCTAACTCACTGGAATGAAAAATTTGGTTTTTCACCTAAAAACAGCTAAAAATCACCTTTTTGAACGTTTTTGCCTGGTTTCTTTTGCATAACTTGGTACTAGAAGGCTATAGCAACTATAAAAACATAAACTTTAACATCAAAAACGTCAAGATCAAAGAAAACCAAGAACAAGACTATAAACCTTCAAAAACTAAACTTTTGATCAAAAATAACCAAGAAAACGCATACACAATCTAGCTAATCATCCCATGTGCTCTGATACCAATTTTAGGATATTGGAAATCATAACACAATTGAATGACTAGTAGATTAGCCAAGTTTTAGAGAGAGAAAGTGAGAGAGAACTTTCTAGTGAGAGAAAATGAACTTGTATTATGTAAATGACTAACCCACCTCTTCCATGGCATGGAAGAGGCTTATATAGTATCAACAAAACCAGCCATAAGGCCTTAGTAGTGGGCTTACATGTTTGGGTTTTAATACCCGCCCATTACCCCGAATGAATTATACTATTAACTACTTAAACTAATGAGCAATAATAAACGATAAAATACACAGGGTGGCCGAGTCTTTTTTTCTAATATCTAACAATTTGAAAAGTTAAACTTTTGGTTAGTAGCTAGGAAGATAATTGCAGAAGCCATAGTGCTACTAAATTCATTCGATGCAGTAGTCTTAGCACTTAGGCATTGCAAAATGGTGTGAATAAGGAATTTCCATTGAGGATGAAAAGAATGCCTTCTAGAATTAAGCTTCTGAAGTGAAAGATTTTCATACCGCATCCATGTTAAGTTCTTCAAAAATGGTAGCATTTGGCAAGCAATCCGTACAAAGAATTAGGGAGAAGCAATCCGTACCTTCCTCATCATTCAGTTGAAGGTCACATCTAACAGATGCTTCAGTAACGATTATCTTCTTCCCATTCACTAGGGCTTGTAACTGCACTTCCTCATTGACAATTTTCACCTTTGTAGTAGCCCAGAATTGTCTAATGCACGAATTATAGATAGTGGGATTGATCGTTAGTACATATCTTATAGGGTTTGCATTCAAAAAATCAACAATTTGCTCAAACCCTTCACATTCAACGGGTTTAGATAAAAACGCGACCAAATTGTGAATATCAGCAAACTGTAGGGTCGTCATTGTGTTGGGTTTTGATGATGAATGATGAAATTGAGTTAGGGTTTATGATTAGAGAGTATATGATTGAAAGAAATCAATTAAATGAGTGATTAAAACCCTTAATCGAAGTATTTATAAAAATACCCTCACACAGAAAAAGCATTAAACGTTCGACAACAGCAGTTTAAGTTTAGCTGCCAAAGCAGTCATTAACTTTCAACAACAGTAGTAAGTTTAGAGTGATTAAAACCCTTAATCGAAGTATTTATAAAAATACCCTCAATAGCATTAACGTTCACCAGTAGTTATAAGTTATGCCTAACAGCATTAACTTTCAACAACAATAGTAAGTTATGCCTAGCAGCATTAACTTTTAACAGCAGTAGTAAGTTATACCTAGCAGCATTAACTTTGAGTTACCAGTATTAACTCTAATTCCAGTCTAAATACTCCCTGTTTTTAATATATTCAACTCTCTTTCTGTTTTTCAAATCACCACTTCTCTTAATTCTTTTACTCACTAAAACTCTCTGTCTGTTTTTATTCCACACATCTCTCTTTCTGTTTTTATTCTCACCAACTCTCTCAATTCTTTTTCTCACAATTTTTACAATGTTAATTATACCAGCAGTATTAAGTATAACTAACAGCATTAACTTAGCAGTATTAAGTATAACTAGCAACACTAATTATACTTAATAGCAGAAACATTTAATGACATGAATAATAGTACTAATTCATATAAAACTCTACAAAACATAAAGAGATAAAAAGATTTTAAGGATTTAGCATTCCAATACTAGTAATCAAATATTGAAACCTACTTACATCAAAAGCTTTTGTAAGTAAATCTGCAACATTCTTGTCAGTATGGATTTTAACCATTTGAATCAACTTCTTTTCATTGCAATCCCTAATAAAGTGATGTCTAATCTCTATATGCTTTGTTTTTGAATGAAAAACAGGATTTTTAATTATGCAAATAGTACTGTTATTATCAATAAAGATTTTGGTATGCAAGAAATTGTACCCATAATCAAGTAATTGATTCTGAATCCAAAGCACTTGTCCACGTCAACTTCAAGCAGCTACATATTCAGCTTCTGTTATGGAATTTTCAACCACAGTCTATTTCTTGCATTGCTATGATATTAATCTACTTCCAAGGAATTGACAACCTCCTGTTGTAGACTTCCAATCCAAGCTTGCTCCAGCATACCAAATCAAAAGGTGAATCTTTTTTATACCAAAGACCCAATTTTGGTTGACCTTTTAAGTACCTAAAGATCCTTTTTATAGCGTGAATATGTAAAATCTTTGTGTTGACTTGGTATCTTGCACGGGCATACACTACAAACATAATATCAGGTCTTAAAGAATTAAGATACATC